>JAVJIF010021225.1:0-77354 GCA_038442645.1 Agave tequilana
TTAGCAAAGAATTTTGTTTGGGTTAGAAATGAGACTAACCCCCATGGACCCAAAAGACAATGGGTACCAAAGACCACCCCTCCTATTTCAATGTAGGGTGGGCTCTCACATGACGTGAGAGTGATGACACCTTGGAGTGAATGCGTTCCGAGCTTCATGGAAATCAATTGGATGCATCACTTCAAGGGAAGTTTGGTGGAAAGGACCACCATGTTTTAGAGACAAGGAGAGTTGCCTTCTAGGGTTTGGTAACAATTCCTAACTCCTTATTACTGTTTACATGCTTTCATATTCATTGTTTTTATAGCATGTTTTCATTGTCTATGGATTAGTGTGTAAATGCCTGTTATTAGATCCTTGACATACATGTATAGTATTTGAGACACAAAGCTTATATAAACTCATATTTAGTGTTCTCACCTTTTGTTTAGCATAATGTACATCATGAATCAAATACATGTGAATTACATAGTAATCATGTTTAGTTTTCTCATGATGATTTTTTGTTGTTTTATGCTTATGTGGTATAAACTAGTTAGATGTAGATTTTATCAAAACTTGCATGTATGCAGGTAACATAGTGAGAACAAATTGACTTTTATATGTTTGCACTTCATGCTCTTTGTACCACTATTATGCACATGTATAAGCTAGTTTTGATGATTCCTTCATTTATACTGCTATGCCTATTTTATGTTACTTCATTGTATATGTATTTTGATTCAAACCTAATAAATATACATGTATACCCATGAGTCTTTTGCCTTCATGCAAATACTTTTAATAGACTCGGTTACGGTGGGATGTATGTATATGTTTTAAATTTGGATGAATCATACATATACCTAGAAGTTTGATAAAAGAATTTTGATGAATCTTTGCTTGTTTTATATAGCAAATAATATTCGTGTTTGTTTTGATACTCATGTTTTGAATATATGTTTAGATGTTAGTTTTCAAAGACTAGGATTTATATTTGTACATATGATGGGGCTACAAATAAATCTATATATGTTTGGGATTGAATGCTTGTTTGTTCCCATTAGATGTGCTAGTATAGTCTAGTTTTGATGATTCATACATTTTAAACTTGTATTCCATTTTTGGTATTGTTTTTATGATTATGAGTTTTCATTTCATGTATATGTGTATTTTGTCAAACTTGAAGATATACATGTATACCCCTTCAGTCATTTGCTTTTCATGCAAAATATCTATTATGGACTCAAAGTGTGTTTAAGGGATATGTATGTATATCTTGTGTTGACAAATCATACATATACCTAGAAAAGAATTGGTATCAAATTGTTTTAATGAAAAGCTAAATTTCATACTTTTCATGCTTTCATGTTTTCTTTGAATTGGTATTTAAACTTCATGTATATGTTTACCTTGTCAAAACTATTAGATATACATGAATATCTTTTTGAGCCACGTGCCTCATGCATATATCCCTGTGGACTCGTTTGTATCTGGATATGTATGTATACTTGGTTTGTATTAGACATACATATGCCTTGAAGATTAAATAATATTAATTTTTAGTTTTCTTGTTTAAAGGAATAATGAACTAATTGAACAAATTCATGATGTGATCTCCATACTTGACTTGTACACTCACAGTTATTTGCTCATGTTTTGTTTTCATGAGACATTTTATGCTTAATTGGGTTAGAGTGTTGATTATCATATGGATTTCCTTTTTATGAAAAATGATTTGTATTTATTCCTTGCTTGAAGGATTCGTACTAGTTAACAAAAATTTTCATTTTAACTAGTTCGTATTCTTCGTTATAATATGAGATATACACTTGACCCTATTCTTTCAATTGTGGTCCATGAACACTTTCAATTGATATCATTTTGATCTTTTTGTATACTCATATATGTTTTGTATATGTATGCTTACTCTTTGAAGAATATCAATGTCAATGGTATCTAACTTTCATACATATATATCTTTATGCTAAGTTGAAAATATTCTAATGTTTGTTGTTTTCAATGGTATTTTAACAAGCTTATGCATATGTTTAGTTGGTATTCATAAAGGGGGAGAAAACTTGATTTTTGTCCTCAATTGGTATTTGATTCCCACTCCCTTACTTATGTTAAAATATCGTTTCAAATTGGTATCATATGCTTAAAAGAACATATTTCTCTTAATGATATCAAGATGTTTATGTTGAGTGTTTTAATTGGTATCTCAAAATTTGTTTAAGAAAAAATATATACTTTTGATTTACATTGCTTATATGTTTTATTTCAATTGGTATCAATATGCACTTTATTGTCATATCTTAAATTGGTATCAATTTGTTTTGATTACCCTTCTTGATCTTTTTGTTTTTGACAAAAAGGGGACGAAAAAAAAAATTTTGTTTTATGTTTTACCCCTTTGTTGATGATTGACAAAAAGGAGGAGAAAGATTTTGAGTTATAGAGTTTATAAATGCATGCTTAATTTTGCATATATGATGTTTTAATTGGTATCTAGAAGCATGTTTTATTTTGAATATTTCATTGGTATCTAGAGCACCATGTTTATATGCATTGTCATTCATTGCATACTTATTGTTTATTTGTTTATGCTGAGTTAAGGGGGGAGTCTTGAAGCTTAACTTTAATCCATGATATAAACTCCATGAGTTTTGTCATCATCAAAAAGGGGGAGATTGTTGGCCCAAAGGCCTTCACTCTAGTTTTGATGATGACTCATTCATGTAGTTATGTTTACTAATAATTGTGATTCTAAGTTTCAGATCATTAGCAAGATATTAGTTGATGATTAGCTCAACATGAAGTGTTTGGAAGCTTATCATGGTGATTCCGGTGCCAAAGCTTAAAGATCATACCTTTGCACTCGGTGGATCGCGTTGGGAGCTAGTCTTCTTGATGACTCAAAGACTTAGGTATCCATAGTTTAGTTTAGGTGTTTTAGTCCATTTGTAAAGCTTAGTATAGTTGATATGTCAAGTTCACAATACACACACATAAATTCAATATGTTTGGTTTTTGATTGAATCGGTTTTGGATTTCAAGGCTTGACACCCTTCTATAGTTATATCAAACGTTATTTTTATATTCAAATAACATGATTTACTTGCTTTCAAAGATAACTTTCAGATCTAAATTTCTTATTAATAACCATTTTCTGATTCTAAGTTTAAAGTTGTCAAATATTTGGTTGAAATCTGTTCTTGTTCTGAAAACAGTTTACAGTTTCTGTTTTGACACCCTTTAGTATTTTATTGATAACGTTCAATTCTGAAATGATATTGATTTGATTAAGTTGCATTAGAACGAACACTTCAATATCTACAACTTCATCCTATATACTTATTCCCAAATTCGAACGTTTTAGACCTCAAAAATGTGTTCCAATCTGACCTATTTTGCTGTCTGCCAGGTGGGCCGGTCGACTGGGACAGCGACCGGGCCAAGCCCAGGTCGACCGGGCCAGTCGACCGGACGTGCACAAAACCGTAACGTCAGCTGTTTTTGTAGACGGTCGACCGTGCGGTCGACCGACTGAGAGCAGATTGCTCTGGGTTGTTCGGGCGACCGACCAGTCGACCGGCAGCTGTCAACGGATATTTTTTGACCGTTGGACGGTCGACCGCCAGCCTGTCAGGCTGCCACATCAGCCTAACGGCTTATATTTTTCTAGAGGCTATAAATACCCCATTGAAAGAGTTTTGGACAAGATTTTGTTGGGCTGTTTTTCTTACATTCTCTGAAGTTAAAAGAAGTTTTAAAAGAGTTTAAGTGCCATAAAGATTCATTCTTTTTTTTAAAGTGTTTTGTCATTTTCAAAGAAAATAAGTTTTGGGAATTAATTTATTGTTCTTCATTTCTATATCAATTTGGTATTTTCCCAAGAGTTTTTCTTTGATCAAAACACTGTTTCCACACTTGAGCTATCACCTATCCTACTCTATTAGGATCTATTGTTTGTGGAAAAAGGAAAGGAGTTTTTGTGATTGAGATAGACACATATTGTAAACCCTTGATTTCTTGTGGTGCTCCCTCTTTGGTAGAGGTTGAGTTAGTTGTATTGGGTTGGTATTTGCTCCCTCTTTGGTAGAGGTAGAGATTGGTGTTTACTCCCTCTTGGTGAGGTGGAGTTGGAGATTGGTTTGTAACCCTCTTCGGTAGAGGTGTTGGTGGTTGATTGTTTGGCTAAGGGCCTTATCCCTCTTTGTGAGGTGGATTGAGTTTGTATTGGCTACGGGCCTACCCTCGGTTGTGAGGTGATGTTTGAGAGAGGAGTTTAGTACTCCTAGAGTTGTAACAAATCCTCCTTGTTGGAGGTTCCCTGGTGGGAGATAGTGGATTAGAAATCCTTCACGGTGGTGAAGGCGGGGATGTAGAGCTAGGGGCTCGAACCTCGAAACATATCTTGGTCTTTGCGATTGATCCATTGTCTCTCAACTCTCTCTTCTCTTTCATTTGGCATAGCATCATTCTTATTGTCATATCATACATACTTGTGTTGCCTTGCATAATTCATTTTGTTATATCTTGTATATGCTTGCTTGTGTGTGTGCCTCACTTATACTCATCCAACAAGAGCTTCACATAGCACCTCAACCCATTTCAAGGGGAATCAAGAGGAGTTAGTCCAGAGCCTTCACGGGGAATTCGGCTATGATTGGTAGTCAAAAGGCATTTTTATCATAACATTTACCATCACATTTTCATATTATTCATTTAATTCTTAATTCTGCACATTATTAATAATTGTAATTTATTGTGTGCAGGCCTCGAATTATTATTTTAATAATAATAAAGCTTAAAGAGCCAAAAGCCCAGATCCAAGCCCATTTGAAGCCCAAGAGTCAAAGTGCAAATATCAATTGTCAAAGTGCAAATACACAAAGGGCTACTAAAGTAACAAATATCAAAGATGAGGAAAGGATAGACTTCTACCCAACCCTAAACTCTTGCAGATGAGAATGAAAGAGTGCAGAGATAAGGAAATTCATTTAAAAGAGATTGGGAGAATTCAAAATCTAGGTACACTTGATTATCAAGTTATCTCGAAATCCCATATGAAGAGCCAGGATCATACTTCCAGAAGCAGGCGCCCAGATGGACGGACAAGGAGAAGCAAGCGCCAAAGCGCGTGGCAATCTGCCAGTATAAAAGCCGCAATTTGCGGCATTTTAGATGAGATAGGGCACCGGATTTCGTGTACAGCTTATCCAGACTCTTCTCCCCTCTGCACCTATAAATACCCCTGCAGTGCAACGTACAGAGCGTCCAGCGTCCAGCGTCAGCAAAGGGCCAAAAGCTAGGTTTTTAGGTTTTCTTGTAGTTTAGATTTTATTTCTTCCATTGTAAATTTTTATTTTCTTTTGTGAAAGCTGAGAGGAGATGATATTCATGGAGGAAGGGATCCACTTGTACTGATGGTGACAGCCGGTGTAAGTTGTAATTTCCACCATTGTTTAATAATCAAATCAAAGCTTGTTTTTTGTTCTTTTATTCTATTCTGGTTTATTGTGTCTCTATCTTTGTTCTATCATCGTCTTCTATTTTTTTTATGACATTGTTTCTTTCTCTAATGTCTTGCCCACATGAGATCCAACTGCTTCGAGGATACCTAGCCGAAGAAGGAACCTTGACGGCCTATGGCGATGAACAGGTCTCATAGCTTGTTTTTCATTTCGTAGAGTAGATTAAGAAGGCGGACGATCCCATAAGCCGTGCTTGTACGCCTTCCAAGAAAGGTAAATCATCGCAACGGTTCAACGGTAAGCAGACTAAAGAGGTAAGTTTTCTTTTCTTTTTTTTTCTTTTGTAGATTAAATCACAATTCTCCCAATTCTTTATTTGCCGACCCATGTAAATACCACTTCCTTTCTAACTTAACTAATAAAAATAAAAACTTTAGAGAAACTTGCTTAACGCTTCCATCGCAGTCCCTCCTGAGGATCACGACCCGCATAGCCTTGCTACAGCGGATTAGAATTGAGAACTTGCACATCTATTCTTAAAATAAAATACTATATTTTGTGTGCAGGAAATCTCAGTCAACAAATTGGCGCCGTTGCCGGGGAGGGACGGTAAGTTTATCTCTAAAACAAAAATTTAATTTTTAACTAATTCTTTATTCTTTTCTGTTTGCAGGTTTGGAGAACAGGAAAGAGAAACATAGCAGCAGCAGTGGACATATTGCTATTCTGTGTCTCTGCCCTCGAAGGCAGAGCACAGAACCTACTGTTTTGCCGCGGATCCGCGGCCAGAGCCGCGGAAACGCGGCAACAGTAGAGAACTACTGATTGATATTTTTGCAGGTTGCTGCAAATTGTAAATTCTGTTTACTGCTCTGTTTATTTTGTTCTGTGATATACCTGTAAATTGCTAATAATTCAACAGTAAGTTATTGGTTGTTAAAAATAAAAATTGATTAGACGTTTGCATATTAGGCACGTGTCTTTTCAATTATTTTATTTACTGTTGAAGAGTGCTGGAGGAGCAAGGTACGTACGCATTGCATGTAGAATAGGACTCATCTCTTGGTTGATTATCTGCTTTGAGTGAATTCTATCTATTTATCTTGTACACTTGCACTAATTCATCTAAGGGCATAACGCATTAACAAGATAAGGTGGGGATTTCATCACCCTTCCTTAGCCCAAAATCATATCCCAAGCACTCACTAACCCAAGCCTAACTAAAAAAGAGTAGACGTTGGCCTTAGGGACATCTCGGACTCAATAGGAGATTATCCTAAGGGGGAACAGTGATGGAAGTTGACTCTTGCCAAATCAGTGTCTAGGAAAGGGATTGAGGGCCGAAAGCCCGAAGATTGGTGGTTATTTAATTAAGGAACGTCTTGACGGAAAACCTCCCACCACTCTTGCCCTGACCTGGCTGATTAACTCGTGGTCAAAGTCTGCACCCGACCTCCCGTGGACAGTCTAACCAGTTAGGAGTCGTCTAGGTCATAGGTCTACCCTAACTTAGGATAGAATTTTTTTTCTTTTGTTTGTTTATTTGTTTGTTTGTTTGTGTTGGGTGATATGGATATAATAAAATTTTCCAAACTTAATCCATATTACACACCTAACTATTTTTCGGATATACCAACCCGGCATATCATAACTTTGACCAATCTAGTGTGCCGGAATGGTCTTATCCGAATAATTATAACCCATACCCCCCATCTTATGACCATGATTTTCATACTTTCAACTCGTCACAGAGTTCATGGGGTTTCGAGTCCCCCGACTCCAATTTTCAACCGACTTGCTCAGTCTCCACCCAGTCCACATTCTTTCAATGAGTCATACTTAGATCCACCCAGTCAGAATAGACTACCATCTATCGGGGAAATGATAAGTATGCATGAGTCCAAGCAACAATTACCATCAATCAGAGAAATGATTATGCGTGAGTCACCGACTCACAATTTCATCACGATTACACTTCATCCTTTCAAGTCCAATCACAACACGATGCACCTATCAACTATGAAAGATGCTTGCAGCCATGACTCAGGCTAGATTAGCCCGTGATCGTGATATAGATATGATGGTTCAATCTTTACGTTCTCACCGTTCGGCCATTTCTGATATCATTGACCACTCTCGTAGATGACGAACCAAGTTGCTTTGGACAACAAGATTCTACTTCAGTGTCATCATTTGAACTTGCTGAAACTCCAATTGTTGATAATTTGGCAAGTTTTTCTTTCCTGAAATAGAACTTGAACATGAATATGATCATGATCTCCCACTTGATGATTCATTTTACTTCTGATTCAATAATGACTCCAGTGTCTCCACCTGATTTCACTTTTCCCGAGTCAATATTGGATCCTGTTCCAATTCATCATGATATTGATCACCTATAATTGATGATCATATTGAACTTGACCAATTGTGCAATTTGAAAGTCCCATGGATATAAAATTGGCAAGTTCTGATTTTTATAACATGAACCCAATGAGATATGTGACCTAGATTCTCAAATTTGTGATCAAGTTCAAATTCCCGAATCATTATTGACTCCTGTTTTGTTACCCGACTTAGGTAATCTTTTAGAGTCAGAGTTTTGATTCCCACACCTATCATTCCTGAACTTGAATCACCAACATTGAGTCACATGCCATTGTGGGAAGATGATTGTGGATTTGAGCTTAAACTTATTGATTTGGACCCACTTCTTGAACTTAGCACGACTCCTGAGCCCTTACTTGATTTGAGCTCTTCCCTGAGTCGGTATTCGTTCCCGCACCTATAATATCCAAGTCAATAATTCCATCTTTCATACTCCATTTTGGGACAAGGAGGTTGACACAATTGACTCTGAAACTAATTATGAATTATGGAAATTTGATGGGGTGAAATTTTTTAAAAATAATTATACATATATTTTAGTGGGTTATAGACGAAAAATTTCTGGTGGGTTCACCAACTACTACATTATCTTGATTGGGTAGCAACGCTTAGCCCAATTAGACCACCACCGGAACCACCCCCTAAGGTAATTTTCTGCCTTCCCTTGTTCTGTTTCATGCATATATGCATTCATTCATACATTGAGGACAATGCATGAGATAAGTGTGGGGGTGGGCTTTACTAACATACACATAGGTAGGTAGAAACTAACAAAAATTGCTAAAAAAAAAAATATATGAAAAAAAAAATTAAAAAAAATGTTATAAAAAGGAAATATTTGACTTATTTTTTTGAAAGAAATCTAAGTTAGTTTTAGGATTAGGAAAATCATGATTAGGATTTCTAAAAACTTGGTCAAATAAATAAATTGTTTAATTTTTAGGTATAGGAAGAGAAATTGAATAATTAGTTAGTCTTAATTTTTACCTTAATGAAATGTGCATTCCTAGTACATATCTAGGATTCTAAGACAAAGACCTTGTGCCTCAAAAAAAGAAAAAAGAAAAAAAAATCACAATTAAGCTGGATACATGTGTCTCAAGAAGCATAAGTATTCACGCCTAAAGGAGAGTTCTAAATAAAAATAAAGTCCTTAGTTTTGTGGCCTAGTTCATTCGAATTTGAGTCCGAGGGTGTTTTCTCACCTGGTGCCCTAAAGCCGACGGTTTGGGAGTCATCGACTTTAAGTTCGTTACATGGGTGGATTAGAAAGCCTAAGAAGACTAAGAAATATAATATATGTATTAACACATCTAATAATCAATAGTTAGGTATGAGGGCCTCAAGAAGCCTTGATGCTTACACGAAAGAAAATTAGATGCGTTATACATATTGTTATTAAAAAAAAAGAAAAAAAAATATATATATAGAGGCATGAGAGTCCAAGTTAAGGAATTCCTAGTATAAATTCATAAGGATGCATATGATTTTTGGTAACGAAAAAGACTATATTAGAAATTCAATTTAATTCTTACCTAAAATGGAAAACAATTAACTTTATAAAGACTAAGTTTGAAGAATGAATAAAAGTGAGGATCCTAAAACTTATAGACTACTTAGTCTCTTCAATAATAATTCAAATATTTTCCTTTTATGGATTTTTGTGGGTGTAATCCGCTGAAAACCCTCACGAGACAACACTCATCATCTAGGGTAACCTAGGGGTTTAACGGCTTGTTGCACATGCTAAGTGCAACCGTGATTCCTACGAAAGTGAGTTAGGTTAGATTAACTTTTCTTTTTCTTTGTTTTTACTCGAGGACGAGCAAAAAGATAAGTGTGGGGTGTGATTGGTAGTCAAAAGTGCATTTTTATCATAACATTTACCATCACATTTTCATATTTATTCATTTAATTCTGCACATTTATTAATAATTTGTAATTTATTGTGTGCAGGCCTCGAATTATTATTTTAATAATAAAATAAAGCTTAAAGAGCCCAAAAGCCCAGATCCAAGCCCATATTTGAAGCCAAGAGTCAAAGTGCAAATATCAATTGTCAAAGTGCAAATACACAAAGGGCTAAAGTTGCAAATATCAAAGATGAGGAAAGGATAGACTTCTATCCAACCCTAAACTCTTGTAGATGAGAATGAAAGAGTGCAGAGATAAGGAAATTCGTTAAAAGAGATTGGGAGAATTCAAAATCTAGGTAACTTGATTATCAAGTTATCTCGAAATCCCAATATGAAGAGCCAGGATCATACTTCCAAAAGCAGGCGCCCAGATGGACGGACCAGGAGAAGCCACGCGCCAAAGCGCGTGGCAATCTGCCAGTATATTGCCGCAAAATTGCGGCAAAAGCCGCAATTTTGCGACATTTTAGATGAGATAGGGCACCGGATTTCGTGTACAGCTTTATCCAGGACTTTCTCCCCTCTGCACCTATAAAACCCCCTGCAGTGCAACGTACAGAGCGTCCAGCGTCCAGCGTGTCCAGCGTCCAGCAAAGGGCCAAAAGCTAGGGTTTTTTAGGTTTTCTTGTAGTTTAGATTCTATTTCTTCCATTGTAAATTTTTATTTTCTTTTTGTGAAAGCTGAGAGGAGATGATGTATTCATGGAGGAAGGGATCCACTTGTACTGATGGTGACAGCCGGTGTAAGTTGTAATTTTCCACCATTGTTTAATAATCAAATCAAAGCTTGTTTTTGTTCTTTTTATTCTATTCTGGTTTATTGTGTCTCTATCTTTGTTCTATCATCGTTCTTCTATTTTTTTATGACATTGTTTCTTTCTCTAATGTCTTGCCCATCATGAGATCCAACTGCTTCGAGGATACCTAGCCGAAGAAGGAACCTTGATGGCCTATGGCGATGAACAGGTCTTCATAGCTTGTTTTTCATTTCGTAGAGTAGATTAAGAAGGCGGACGATCCCATAAGCCGTGCTTGTACGCCTTCCAAGAAAAGGTAAATCATCGCAACGGTTCAAACGGTAAGCAGACTAAAGAGGTAAGTTTCTTTTCTTTTCTTTTCTTTTTTGTAGATTAAATCATAACTTCTCCCAATTCTTTATTTGCCGACCCATTGTAAATACCACTTCCTTTCTAACTTAACTAATAAAAATAAAACTTTAGAGAAACTTACTTAACGCTTCCATCGCAAGTCCCTCCCTGAGGATCACGACCCGCATAGCCTTGCTACAGCGGATTAGAATTGAGACTTGCACATCTATTCTTAAAAATAAAATACTATATTTTGTGTGCAGGAAATCTCAGTCAACAGGCTACACTTGTTGAATTGTATTAAGTATTTTGCAAAATAGTTTTAAGCTTCCGCATTTAGCGCATTTAGTTTATAGATTAGCACTTACACCTATTCACCCCCCCTCTAGGTGTTTTACAGAAACGACTCGGTTAAGATGCGAGTCTAAAATCCAGCACAGTTTCACCTAGGTATGTTTAGTGGTAAAACGCTGAGAGCTAAGCTGCCTTTCTAGGTGTAGTTAGAAAGTCCAGAGGATTTTAATAAACCTCGAAGAGATTAAACCCAGAGGTTGTAGTGTGAGCAGTTAAGCCTAGAGGCTGAGTATGTACCTACAGGAGATGTTGTACCAAGCAACACACATGCATATTGACTATAAGGCAAGATAACCGGCAAGCGAGTAAGCGATCAACCAAGCGAAGCTAAGCAAACTTTAGCGAAGCTAATGTACAACACTAGATGCTATCAAGCTCGATGTAGTTATCATTCGCAAAGTAGCTAAACACACGTGTCACAGCATGCATATGAACACCATACTACCGATCATGGCATAACCGGGCTCACGGGTAACTACGCTCAAACTGAGTTAGCAGTAAAGTGTTGACGCTAGATCTGCCTATTATGTGTAGCATATAGAAAGTCTGAGGACTTTAAAAACCTCAGAGAGGTTAAGCATGTGGGCTGTAATGTAGAACCGTATAGTGGTTAAGCCCGGAGGCTGTATAAGTGCCTGCATAAAATATTAGTACCATACACAGAAACATATATCTCCTATATTATTACAAACATTCCCCATTGAAAATACAATACACACCAATACAGATACATTGCCACAACACCGGTAAAATACATGTGTCCACTACCAATTCACCAATATAAATATACAATCCCAGAATTACAATACAAATCTCAGAAAATACAATAAAATATCCGTCGGAGCAGGGTACCAGAATGCGATAACACTCGCCTAATATTCTTCAAAAAAACACCGGTGAAATCCTCAAAACTTCAAATACCAACGCGAATACGCGTTCAATATTATAAAATATAATTATATGTAAATTGATATATATATAAAGGGGGAAAGAGAGAAAAAGAGAGAGGAGACAGAAATCAAGAGAGAGGGTTAGCTGGAGAGAGAGAATGAAAGAGAGATGAGATATAAAAATAGAAAAAGAGAGGGGCAGCGCATAGGGCCCCCATGGCCTTACCGTGGGGCCATGCGGCGCCGCGGAAGACACTGGCAACGCACCTGCTGTCGCCAGCCAAGGGGTGGCCGGCCAAGCCCCCGGGGAGAAAGGGAGAAGGTGGAGTTGAGGGGGAGAAGTTTGTGGGGGTGGGTGATGATTTTAGTGGCAGAGATGGAGATGGTTTTAATGGTGGTGATGAAAATTAGAGAAGGAGAAGATGAAATTGGGGAAGATGGGGGAAGGAGGAGGTGGTGAGAGTAGTAATTGAGGAGGAGGAGGAATTTGAGGAAGAAGAAGATGGATTTTAGGAGATTGAAGGGGATGGTTTTGGAGTTGAAGAAGATGGAGGAGTGGAGGGAGTGGGAGTTGAGGTGGTGGTGTGGTGCTTGGCCGGAAATGGGGCTCACGGCTAGGTTACCGGCATAGGGTCAGAGATGGTGATGAGGGGGTAATGAAGGTGATGGTGGTGGTAATTGAAAGAAGAAGAATATGGAGATGGTCATGTGGTTGTTAAAGAATATGGTGAATGTGGTTGTTATGGGGGTTTAGAGGTGGAGATGGAGGAGATCTTGGAGGTGGGATTGATGGAATTGAAGAGGGATGGTTGTGGTGGTGGATTGAAGAAGGAGGAGGAAATGGGGGGAGGATTGTATAGGATGGTGATTTTGATGGTGGAGGAAGGAGATGGAAAGAGAAGAAATGGCTGGAGTGGGGATACCATAAAGAGTTAGCCAGAGCAGGGAAGTCAGTGGTGAGTGGGCGATTATGGTGGTGGGTGGTCAGCTGCCATTGGAGTAGAAGAGAGAAAGAGATAGAGTGAGAGAGATTATAGATAGAGAGATTAATTAGATGAAAAGAGAGATTTTGGGGATTTAATAGGAAACAAAAGAAGTGGGAGGGGACCTTGCATTCAGCAGGGGAGAACTGCGTCGGGTCCTGGACCTGAACGCCTGTCTAGACCTGCGTTTGGTGGAGAGAGAAGGGAGGAGAGAAAATTAGTGGGGGAAGATATTTGAAGGGGATTTTGTGTGGTGAAGAAAAATAGGAAAAACAAAAAGAAAAGAAAAAATAAAAAAGAAAAAGAATAAGTGGAGGAGAAAAATTGGAAAGTAGGAAAAATAAAAGAAAAATATTTGGATAAACTCTGGAATCTGAGAAAACACTAAAAACTCTAGAATGCTAAAAAATGAAGTAACTCAAAATGATCCCTAAAAATTCTCAAAAATAATAAAAATTATATTAAAGCGCATGGTGAAATCAGATTTTAGAAATTCAATCTTATTTTTAAATTAAAAAAATCTTAAAATCAACAAGCGATACCGATCGACACAAAATACTATCAAGTTTTGATAAATACAAAAAAATTCCAAAAATGCGTTTACATAGTAAATATAATTCTAAGAAATATAGTGAAAGCAGCTCTAGAAATTTTACTTTATTTGTAAATTAAAATTTCTGAAATCGACTAGCGAGACCGATCGACACTGATTTTGAAGATTTTGTAATTTAATTCGATAAAATACCAAAAAATCGTGAAAAATCTAAAATATTAGAAAATGACATTTGAAACCAAAACTGGTTAAATCTGACTACCGAAAAGACCAAATTAAGCAATACACTAGGATCAGATCCCCAGTTCAGACTAGGGCTGACTTTGAGTCAACGAATCCGAATCCAATGTAAAAAAATTGCATAAATAATCATAAAACAAAAATAAACACAGGAAGTAAATCCAAAAATATGATTGAAAAATCAGAGTACGTATTTAAGTAAGTATTCTGGGAAGGGGGTGTTACAGTTTAGAACACTTTAAAACCACTCTTCTTTCTTTACTCCTTTTATTTCTTGGTTTAACTTAGTTTTCTTTTACACAATCATTATCTTCTTTATCTTCCACTCTTTTACAACTTAACATAGATGTTATTTCTCTTTTCTTTTCAAAAACAAAGAAGAACTTTTAACTAGTCTTAGTAAACTTGAAAAGAACTTATAAACACGCTTTCATCGCAGTCTCTCCTTGTGGATCACGACCCATATAGCCACTTGGTATAGCATTAGCATTGAAAACCTAGCACGTTGCTAAATTATATATTTTTCTGCGCAGGTTTATCTAAAACAAATTTTGGCACCGTTGCCAGGGAGGGACAGTAATTTTTTTTGTTTGCTTAACGGTTAATACTTCTTCTCTAGTTTTGTGTACAGGAGCTATATCATGAAAACTATTGTAGCAAAATGCATATAAATGGTTCTGGGACTCTACTGTAAAATGTATATCCTAGAAACTCTCAGCATTGTCACGCAAATGCTACAAAAGCCGTATTTCATAACTTTAAACAACCAAGTATGTCGGATTGGTCTTATCCGAATCAATATATGCCTCAGTTTCAATATTATGAACAAGACTAGAACAATCATCTCAAGTCTTCACAGAGTCAGTGGGGATAAACTACCCCTAGTCATATGGTCAAACACCTTCCCAACTTCCTTCTTCATATACTCCTTATCAAAATTAACCCATAGAAGAAAAATCTGATTTGATTAAGAGAATAGAAGCCTTGATTAAGTCTCAAAACCAATTTCAAGACATGATGGATTCACAATCCTATAAAAATTTCCAAATTCAAGATCCATACTCCATGTTCCAAATCTCACAACAAGAAGAAGAACCTACTGACTTAGAAAAGAGTATGAAACTTATTATTCAGTCCCAAAGTGATTACTTCAATAATTTAGAAGCAACAATGAGTCAACTGAACGATGCTTGTAGGGTAAAGAAAACTCTTCCTTATTAAAATTTGACCAATTCTAGCTGTCCTAACCATATTGATAAGAACCAAGAATCATGGTGTCTTGGAAACTTCAACCCAAGATTCAATTTCTTCACACCATCTTAAACTTGACCAATACCAAACCATTGACAAATTGGCAAGTTTTCATTTCAATGAAATTGAACTTCAACATGAATGTGAGCTCGATCTTCAATTTTGTAATTCAGTTCCTAATTTTGAATCATATTTGACTCTGGTATCACTTACCCGATTTGGACCTAATTACCGAGCCAAAACTGATTGCCATACCTGTTGGCCCAAGGTTATAATCACCCATGATTAGTGTATTTTGATGATTACAAAACATATTAGTTATTTGTACTAATAACATTTGTTGTTTAAGTGTGTTTCAGATTTCTATTCATTCTAGAAGTTTTCTCTCACAAATACAAGGATTTGGACTCAAGTCAACTCCAATTGGGCTCAAGGAACAAGTATTGAAGATCATATGAAGAAGCCTATTGAAGATCTTGAAGTCTTAGAATCATTGTAAGAAATAGAATGTTAAAGTTTGAGTATATGAAATTTGGCTCTAGGATTTGCACACACAATTGTTTCATATATTTCCTATGTTTTGAAATATAGTTATTTCTAAGTTTTATGCCTTAGTTTATATATACATGGACCAAAAGTTTTATATCTTGAAAATCTTGTATAACATGTGTATAAACTATTTTCTGCATAATACTTAGCTATATGTATTTTTTAAAATATTTCTCAAAATTTTTCTAACTCAAAAACCAGTCCAGTTTTTTGTTTCAGGCAACTTCGGTCGACCGGCCCGGTCGACCGGCGATGTGTCTGGACATGCACTGTTCGTGCATGTCTGTTCGGTCGACCGATGGAGAGCAAATTGCTCTCGGGTTATTTCGGTCGACCGGACCGGTCGACCGGAAGAAGGAAACTGTGTTTCCTCTTTTGGGACGGTCGACCGGACCGGTCGACCGGGCGCCAACGGCTCTTTGCAGCTGTGCTGGCGGTCGACCGGTCCGCTGGCGGTCGACCGGACCGGTCGACCGCCAGGCCTGCAACAAGCCTAACGGCTCTTTCCTCTTTGGGCAGTTCTGAAAAACTGTTTTTATTTTCAGCTTTAACAGATTTTTGGAGAGTTGTTGGGGAGCTTTTTCAGAGAAAATAAGACAAAAAGAAATTGTTTTAACCTATTTTCTAACCCTATAAATAGAGGAGAAGTCTCTCTTGCATTTCACTAAGAAAATCCTCAAGTTTATGTTGTTTTCAAAAGAGAAAAGAAAAGAGTTTTAAAGCTTTCATTCCAATTCTTTTTGAGCTAGTTTTTCAGTTGTGTTTGATTGCTAATATCACTGTACAACTGAAGTTTTTCTCACCACACTTCATAGAGCCAAAAATTCAATACTCATTCTATAGTGAAGTTGTAATTGAAGTGAGAGTGTTTGTAAAAGAGTTTGAGAAATAGTGTAGTGATCTTGTTGTGATCACTTTGTTCTTGTATTCCTTTCCTTGTGGAGCAACCTCTTCGGTAGAGGTTATTTGTACTCGGTGGAGCTCGGTGCTCGGTCTTCGGTAGACCAAATTGTAAAGGCGTCCTCGGTGGATAGTGGAAACCCTACACGGAGGTGAAGGCGGGGAGTAGAGCGGTGGCTCGAACCTCGAAACAAATCACTTTGTTTGCGATTGCCTTTGCGTCTAATTCTTGCTTTACATTTCAATAGCTCCTTATTGCTTTCTATTGCATACTTGTGATATTGTTTAATTCTCTTGTGCTAATATTTGCTTGCTTGTAATTCTTGCCATATATTATTGTGTTTGTATCATTTTTCATATTATTCATTTCATACTTGTGTGTGCCAATCCCGTACTCATCCAACAAGAGCTTCACATAGCGCCTCAACCCATATCAAGGGGAATCAAGAGGAGTTTAGTCCAGAGCCTCGCAAGAGGAATTCGGCTACACTTGTTGAATTGTACTAAGTTGAGCCTCACTTGTTTTAGGTTCCGCATTTAGAGAGTTAAAATTTTTAAGATTAGCAATCACACCTATTCACCCCTCCTCTAGGTGTTTTTCAATTGGTATCAGAGCTTGGACTCTAGGATTTGGTTTAACAAACTTAGAGAAGATCCTAATTTGCTAATCATTTCATTCGCATTCATATAGTAAAAATGGCCGATGGAATTAAGACCCCTCCTAAGTTTGATGGACTTAACTTTCCCATATGGAAAGTTAAGATGACCGTGTTTTTGCAATCTCTAGGTAGCCGAGTTGCAAAAGCCGTGACTAAGTCCTTTAGTGTACCCCCCGGTGACGAATCCACTTGGTCCGAAATAGAGACTAAGGAATTCGATGCCAATGCCAAAGCTCACTATGCACTTCTACAAGCCCTTAATGATGATGACATTTCTAGGGTTATTCATTGCAAATCCGCATATGAGATTTGGTCACATTTGATAGTCACACATGAGGGGACCTCACAAGTAAAGAAGGCTAAGATTGACCTTCTTCGGTCCCAATATGAAACATTTAGCATGCAAGAAAATGAAACCATAGATGATACGGTTACAAGATTTACGAAGATTACTAATGGACTCTCTTCTTTAGGTAAAGATATCAACAATGATCAAAGAGTAAGGAAGATCATCCGGGCTCTTCCTCCTTCATGGGAAGTTAAAGCAACAACCTTGAAGGAACTCAACGACAATGAAGAGATGGAGCTTATAGGTCTCATTGGGAACCTCAAAACCCATGAGATGGAAAGGAAAGCAAGGGAGGATATGGCTCCTTCCAAAAAGAAGACTATCGCCTTCAAGAGTCAAGCTACACACTCCGATGAAGATGATGAAGAAGAAGATGATGAGGAGCTCTCACTCCTTGTTAAGAATGTCCGGAGGATGTACAACAAGGCGAAGTACCAAGGTAGAAGAAGATGGCAAGGAGGCAAAGAAGAAAGGAAGATTGTGTGCTTCAATTGCCAAAGATCGGGACACATTGTGGCGGAGTGTCCGGACAAAGCTAAGCCCTCCACTTCAAAGAAGCCTTACAAGAAGAAGGCTATGAAAGCAACTTGGGATTCGGAGACCGAATCCGAGGAAGAAATAGACACCGCCAACATGTGCTTCATGGCTAATGAAGGCACAAGCAAGGTAACCTCTTCCCCTTCTCATGATAATGAACTTTCTATGGATGTGTTAGAAGAAGCTTTTGTTGAGTTGTCACAAAACTATGATTTCTTAAAGAAAAAGTATCTTAAAATGAAAAGGATAATGAATCTTTAAGTCTTCAAGTTTTCACTCTTACAAAGGAAAAAGATGATTTGGTTTTCACTTTGGCCACTACCAAAAATGATTTTGAAAAATATAAGATTTCTTGCAAAGGTAAGGCCCCACTAATTGATTCAAATGAAGTTTCTATGCTTAAGGAAAGATTAGACTCATTAAGTGTTATTTTGAAAGATTGTGAGTTTAATAAGAAGAAAATTGAGGCTATGTGTTCCTAAGAAACAAGCCCCAAAGAAAAATGCTCATGCTCATGTTCATGTTCATGCTACACAACCTAAACAACATGGCAAAACCCCAAAACATGCTCACACTACACATCATGCATTCATGTATGGTAGAGTGTTCTCATGTTCACATTGTGGACGGAAAGGGCACTTAGCCAATTTTTGCTATGATAGATTAAACATTTCACGTCATAATGTTTGGGTTCGAGGCACTAACTTTCAAGGACCCAAGAAAGTTTGGGTACCAAAATCAACAATTATGTTAAATGATGTAGGTACTTTCCAAGTCCCAACGACGTAGAGGATTGTGGTATCTTGATAGCGGTTGCTCAAGGCACATGACTTGGGACATCAACAACTTTGCAACCCTATCAAGATATCATGAAGGTGGCACCGTCACCTTCGGAGATGACGCCAAGGGTAAAATCATCGGTATTGGTAATGTAAAACTTGGCACCTCTCCTTTAATTGAAAATGTAGTTTTAGTTGATGGCCTCAAGCATAATCTCTTGACTGTTAGTCAACTTTGTGATAAAGGTTTTGATATTGTTTTTGATAATGTTGCTTGTAAAGTAATTGATAGAACTTCTAATGTTTGTGTATTTTCCGGTTTTCGTGAAAGTAATGTTTATATGATTGATATGTTAAATATGTCTTGTAATATTACTTGTTTAAAAGCCCTCGATGATGACTCTTGGTTGTGGCATAGGAGATTAGGGCATATTTCTTTTGATCACATTTCTAGGTTAAACACAAAGGAAATGGTGAAAGGTATTCCTTGCTTGAATTTTGAAAAAGACCGAGTTTGTGACGCATGTCAATTTGGGAAACAAACTAAGTCTTCTTTCAAGTCAATTAAGGATATCATGACATCACGTCCTTTGGAGTTAATCCATATGGATCTTTTGGCCCTACACAAACCAAAAGTCTAAGTGGGAATAGATTTGCTTATGTTTTGGTTGATGACTTTTCAAGATTTACTTGGGTTTTCTTTCTTGAACATAAAAGCCAAGCATTTTCGTATTTCCAAACTTTTAAGAAAAGAGTTGAAAAAGAAAAAGATGTTTCGATTTTGAGAATAAGAAGTGATAGAGGAGGTGAATTCATTAACCAACCCTTTACCACTTTTTGTGATGAACATGGAATAAAGCATGAACTATCTTGTCCTAGAACTCCACAACAAAATGGAGTAGTTGAACGGAAAAATAGAACATTACAAGAGATGGCTAGGACAATGCTTAGTGAATATGGTCTACCACATTATTTGTGGGCCGAGGCCGTTAATACATCATGCTACATATCAAATCGTGTTTTCTTATGTAAAAATACTACTAAAACTTCTTTTGAAATGTACTTTTCTCGAAAACCAAATGTTTCTTATTTCAAAGTTTTTGGATGCAAATGTTTTGTTTTAAATACAAAAGATAATTTAGGAAAATTTGATCCTAAATCTTATGAGGCTATTTTTGTAGGTTACTCAAATACTAGTAAGGCTTATAGAGTTTTCATTAGATCATCATTGACTATTGAAGAGTCTATTCATGTTAAGTTTGAGGAATCTAACAAGTTTGTTAAGAATGTTGTAGAAATAGATGCATTGGATGAAGGTATGGAGAAAGTGACCTTGGAGGATGCTTCTACTATGGGAGACAAACCAAAGGATGATGAAGGAAGCAAAGCTAAAGTGGAAGAGGCACAAGGAAATGAAAATCAAACACATGAGGTGGAGCCTACTCAACAACTTCCAAAGGATTGGAGATACAATCCACATCATCCCAAGGACCTCGTCATAGGTGAAGTATCAAAAGGGGTAACCACTCGCTCTAGACTTCATGACTATTGTGGTAACTATGCATTCATTTCTCATATTGAACCCAAAAATGTCCTCGAAGCCGAGGCCGATTCATATTGGTTGCTAGCCATGCAAGAGGAGCTCAATCAATTTGAGCGCAACCAAGTTTGGCACCTTGTTCCTAGGCCCCACGATAGACCAACAATTGGTACTAAGTGGATCTTTAAGAATAAGTTGGATGAATCGGGTCATGTAGTTAGAAACAAGGCTAGGTTAGTTGCCCAAGGTTACACTCAAATCGAAGGGATCGATTTTGAAGAAACCTTTGCACCCGTAGCACGGCTTGAAGCCATACGGATGACACTAGAATTTGCCTCATATAAAGATTTCAAATTATTTCAAATGGATGTTAAAAGTGCTTTTCTAAATGGATTTATTGAAGAGGAGGTGTATGTTGAACAACCCCCCGGGTTTGTTGATCCTACACATCCGGATTTTGTTTTTAAATTAGATAAAGCTCTTTATGGTTTAAAACAAGCCCCTAGGGCTTGGTATGAAAGACTTTCTTCATTTTTAAACTTCAAATGGTTTTAAGAAAGGTAAAATTGACACAACATTGTTTACAAAACATGTAGAAAAGGATATTCTTATTGTGCAAATTTATGTAGATATTATTTTTGGTTCTACTAATGAATCTCTTTGCAAAGCTTTTGAATCATGCATGAAGGATGAATTTGAAATGTCTATGATGGGGAACTCAACTATTTCCTTGGACTCCAAATCAAGCAAAGAAGGATGGGATCTTCATCAATCAAGCCAAGTACACAAAGGAACTAATCAAAAGGTTTGGGCTTGAAGGATCGAAAGTAAGCAAAACTCCCATGGCAACAACTACAAAGCTTGACAAGGATGAACAAGGTAAAAGTGTAGACATTAAACTTTATAGAAGCATGATTGGTAGTTTGCTTTATTTGACGGCTAGTAGGCCGGATATTATGTTTTCCGTTTGTCTTTGTGCACGTTTTCAATCTTGTCCTAAAGAATCTCACATAATTGCGGTTAAACGCATAATTAGATACCTTAAGGGCACTATTGAAATGGGTTTATGGTATCCTAAAACCGGATTATTTGAAATGAAGAGTTTTTCGGATGCCGACTATGCGGGTTGTAGGGTAGATAGGAAGAGCACAAGTGGAACATGTCAATTCTTAGGTAATTGTCTTGTATCTTGGTCTTCCAAAAAGCAAAATTCGGTAGTCCTATCAACCGCCGAGGCGGAGTATGTTGCAGCCGGAGCTTGTTGTGCACAAGTTCTTTGGATGAAACATACTCTCCTTGACTATGATTTACACTTTGATCATGTTAAAATATTTTGTGATAATACTAGTACTATTCACATGACAAAGAATGCAAATCAACATAGTAAAACCAACACATTGACATAAGGTATCACTTTCTTAGAGATCACTATGAGAAAGGTGATATTGATATTGATTATGTTTCGACCGATTTTCAACTTGCCGATATTTTTACTAAACCATTAGACTATGCTAGATTTTCATTTATTTGTGGTGAGTTGAATGTTTGCATTATGGATTCTTAAAATAAATTTTTTTTGGTATTTTAACCCTTTTTGATGTATGACAAAAAGGGGGAGAATAAGTTTAGCTTAGTTTGATATTTAGTTTTGATATTATTTGAGTTTTATTTTATGAAGAAAAAGAAAATTTGTTTATTTAAGTTTTTGACAAAACTTTTTGTTTATTTAAGTTTTTGACAAAACTTTTGTACATTGAATGCTTTATGTATTGTGCTTTCAATAGTCCAATTTTTATACATAGCATTATTTGAGGGGGAGTTTTTCAAACTCCTCTTCCATGTTTATTTAAATAACCTATATGTTTTGTCATCATCAAAAAGGGGGAGATTGTTGGCCCAAGGTTACAATCACCCATGATTAGTGTATTTTGATGATTACAAAACATATTAGTTATTTGTACTAATAACATTTGTTGTTTAAGTGTGTTTCAGATTTCTATTCATTCTAGAAGTTTTCTCTCACAAATACAAGGATTTGGACTCAAGTCAACTCCAATTGGGCTCAAGGAACAAGTATTGAAGATCATATGAAGAAGCCTATTGAAGATCTTGATGTCTTAGAATCATTGTAAGAAATAGAATGTTAAAGTTTGAGTATATGAAATTTGGCTCTAGGATTTGCACACACAATTGTTTCATATATTTCCTATGTTTTGAAAATAGTTATTTCTAAGTTTTATGCCTTAGTTTATATATACATGGACCAAAAGTTTTATATCTTGAAAATCTTGTATAACATGTGTATAAACTATTTTCTGCATAATACTTAGCTATATGTATTTTTTAAAATATTTCTCAAAATTTTTCTAACTCAAAAACCAGTCCAGTTTTTCTGTTTCAGGCAACTTCGGTCGACCGGCCCAGTCGACCGGCGATGTGTCTGGACATGCACTGTTCGTGCATGTCTGTCGGTCGACCGAACCGGTCGACCGATGGAGAGCAAATTGCTCTCGGGTTATTTCGGTCGACCGGACCGGTCGACCGGAAGAAGGAAACTGTGTTTCCTCTTTTGGGACGGTCGACCGGACCGGTCGACCGGCGCCAACGCTCTTTGCAGCTGTGCTGGCGGTCGACCGGACCGGTCGACCGCCAGGCCTGCAACAAGCCTAACGGCTCTTTCCTCTTTGGGCAGTTCTGAAAACTGTTTTTATTTTCAGCTTTAACAGATTTTTGGAGAGTTGTTGGGGAGCTTTTTCAGAGAAAATAAGACAAAAAGAAATTGTTTTTAACCTATTTTCTAACCCTATAAATAGAGGAGAAGTCTCTCTTGCATTTCACTAAGAAAATCCTCAAGTTTATGTTGTTTTCAAAAGAGAAAAGAAAAGAGTTTTAAAGCTTTCATTCCAATTCTTTTTGAGCTAGTTTTTCAGTTGTGTTTGATTGCTAATATCACTCTACAACTGAAGTTTTTCTCACCACACTTCATAGAGCCAAAAATTCAATACTCATTCTATAGTGAAGTTGTAATTGAAGTGAGAGTGTTTGTAAAAGAGTTTGAGAAATAGTGTAGTGATCTTGTTGTGATCACTTTGTTCTTGTATTCCTTTCCTTGTGGAGCAACCTCTTCGGTAGAGGTTATTTGTACTCGGTGGAGCTCGGTGCTCGGTCTTCGGTAGACCAAATTGTAAAGGCGTCCTCGGTGGATAGTGGAAACCCTTCACGGAGGTGAAGGCGGGGAGTAGAGCGGTGGCTCGAACCTCGAAACAAATCACTTTGTTTGCGATTGCCTTTGCGTCTAATTCTTGCTTTACATTTCAATAGCTCCTTATTGCTTTCTATTGCATACTTGTGATATTGTTTAATTCTCTTGTGCTAATATTTGCTTGCTTGTAATTCTTGCCATATATTATTGTGTTTGCATCATTTTTCATATTATTCATTTCATACTTGTGTGTGCCAATTCCGTACTCATCCAACAAGAGCTTCACATTGCGCCTCAACCCATATCAAGGGGAATCAAGAGGAGTTTAGTCCAGAGCCTCGCAAGAGGAATTCGGCTACACTTGTTGAATTGTACTAAGTTGAGCCTCACTTGTTTTAGGTTCCGCATTTAGAGAGTTAAAATTTTTAAGATTAGCAATCACACCTATTCACCCCTCCTCTAGGTGTTTTTCAATTGGTATCAGAGCTTGGACTCTAGGATTTGGTTTAACAACCTTAGAGAAGATCCTAATTTGCTAATCATTTCATTCGCATTCATATAGTAAAAATGGCCGATGGAATTAAGACCCCTCCTAAGTTTGATGGACTTAACTTTCCCATATGGAAAGTTAAGATGACCGTGTTTTTTGCAATCTCTAGGTAGCCGAGTTGCAAAAGCCGTGACTAAGTCCTTTAGTGTACCCCCCGGTGACGAATCCACTTGGTCCGAAATAGAGACTAAGGAATTCGATGCCAATGTCAAAGCTCACTATGCACTTCTACAAGTCCTTAATGATGATGACATTTCTAGGGTTATTCATTGCAAATCCGCATATGAGATTGGTCACATTTGATAGTCACACATGAGGGGACCTGACAAGTAAAGAAGGCTAAGATTGACCTTCTTCGGTCCCAATATGAAACATTTAGCATGCAAGAAAATGAAACCATAGATGATATGGTTACAAGATTTACGAAGATTACTAATGGACTCTCTTCTTTAGGTAAAGATATCAACAATGATCAAAGAGTAAGGAAGATCATCCGGGCTCTTCCTCCGTCATGGGAAGTTAAAGCAACAACCTTGAAGGAACTCAACGACAATGAAGAGATGGAGCTTATAGGTCTCATTGGGAACCTCAAAACCCATGAGATGGAAAGGAAAGCAAGGAGGATATGGCTCCTTCCAAAAAGAAGACTATCGCCTTCAAGAGTCAAGCTACACACTCCGATGAAGATGATGAAGAAGAAGATGATGAGGAGCTCTCACTCCTTGTTAAGAATGTCCGGAGGATGTACAACAAGGCGAAGTACCAAGGTAGAAGAAGATGGCAAGGAGGCAAAGAAGAAAGGAAGATTGTGTGCTTCAATTGCCAAAGACCGGGACACATTGTGGCGGAGTGTCCGGACAAAGCTAAGCCCTCCACTTCAAAGAAGCCTTACAGAAGAAGGCTATGAAAGCAACTTGGGATTCGGAGACCGAATCCGAGGAAGAAATAGACACCGCCAACATGTGCTTCATGGCTAATGAAGGCACAAGCAAGGTAACCTCTTCCCCTTCTCATGATAATGAACTTTCTATGGATGTGTTAGAAGAAGCTTTTATTGAGTTGTCACAAAACTATGATTTCTTAAAGAAAAAGTATCTTAAATGAAAAAGGATAATGAATCTTTAAGTCTTCAAGTTTTCACTCTTACAAAGGAAAAAGATGATTTGGTTTTCACTTTGGCCACTACCAAAAATGATTTTGAAAAATATAAGATTTCTTGCAAAGGTAAGGCCCCACTAATTGATTCAAATGAAGTTTCTATGCTTAAGGAAAGATTAGACTCATTAAGTGTTATTTTGAAAGATTGTGAGTTTAACAAGAAGAAAATTGAGGCTATGTTTCCTAAGAAACAAGCTCCAAAGAAAAATGCTCATGCTCATGTTCATGTTCATGCTACACAACCTAAACAACATGGCAAAACCCAAAACATGCTCACACTACACATCATGCATTCATGTATGGTAGAGTGTTCTCATGTTCACATTGTGGACGGAAAGGGCACTTAACCAATTTTTGCTATGATAGATTAAACATTTCACGTCATAATGTTTTGGGTTCGAGGCACTAACTTTCAAGGACCCAAGAAAGTTTGGGTACCAAAATCAACAATTATGTTAAATGATGTAGGTACTTTCCAAGTCCCAACGACGTAGAGGATTGTGGTATCTTGATAGCGGTTGCTCAAGGCACATGACTTGGGACATCAACAACTTTGCAACCCTATCAAGATATCATGAAGGTGGCACCGTCACCTTCGAGATGACGCCAAGGGTAAATCATCGGTATTGGTAATGTAAAACTTGGCACCTCTCCTTTAATTGAAAATGTAGTTTTAGTTGATGGCCTCAAGCATAATCTCTTGACTGTTAGTCAACTTTGTGATAAAGGTTTTGATATTGTTTTTGATAATGTTGCTTGTAAAGTAATTGATAGAACTTCTAATGTTTGTGTATTTTCCGGTTTTCGTGAAAGTAATCTTTATATGATTGATATGTTAAATATGTCTTGTAATATTACTTGTTTAAAAGCCCTCGATGATGACTCTTGGTTGTGGCATAGGAGATTAGGGCATATTTCTTTTGATCACATTTCTAGGTTAAACACAAAGGAAATGGTGAAAGGTATTCCTTACTTGAATTTTGAAAAAGACCGAGTTTGTGACGCATGTCAATTTGGGAAACAAACTAAGTCTTCTTTCAAGTCAATTAAGGATATCATGACATCACGTCCTTTGGAGTTAATCCATATGGATCTTTTGGCCCTACACAAACCAAAAGTCTAAGTGGGAATAGATTTGCTTATGTTTTGGTTGATGACTTTTCAAGATTTACTTGGGTTTTCTTTCTTGAACATAAAAGCCAAGCATTTTCGTATTTCCAAACTTTTAAGAAAAGAGTTGAAAAGAAAAAGATGTTTCGATTTTGAGAATAAGAAGTGATAGAGGAGGTGAATTCATTAACCAACCCTTTATCACTTTTTGTGATGAACATGGAATAAAGCATGAACTATCTTGTCCTAGAACTCCACAACAAAATGGAGTAGTTGAACGGAAAATAGAACATTACAAGAGATGGCTAGGATAATGCTTAGTGAATATGGTCTACCACATTATTTGTGGGCCGAGGCCGTTAATACATCATGCTACATATCAAATCGTGTTTTCTTATGTAAAAATACTACTAAAACTTCTTTTGAAATGTACTTTTCTCGAAAACCAAATGTTTCTTATTTCAAAGTTTTTGGATGCAAATGTTTTGTTTTAAATACAAAAGATAATTTAGGAAAATTGATCCTAAATCTTATGAGGCTATTTTTGTAGGTTACTCAAATACTAGTAAGGCTTATAGAGTTTTCATTAGATCATCATTGACTATTGAAGAGTCTATTCATGTTAAGTTTGAGGAATCTAACAAGTTTGTTAAGAATGTTGTAGAAATAGATGCATTGGATGAAGGTATGGAGAAAGTGACCTTGGAGGATGCTTCTACTATGGGAGACAAACCAAAGGATGATGAAGGAAGCAAAGCTAAAGTGGAAGAGGCACAAGGAAATGAAAATCAAACACATGAGGTGGAGCCTACTCAACAACTTCCAAAGGATTGGAGATACAATCCACATCATCCCAAGGACCTCGTCATAGGTGAAGTATCAAAAGGGGTAACCACTCGCTCTAGACTTCATGACTATTGTGGTAACTATGCATTCATTTCTCATATTGAACCCAAAAATATCCTCGAAGCCGAGGCCGATTCATATTGGTTGCTAGCCATGCAAGAGGAGCTCAATCAATTTGAGCGCAACCAAGTTTGGCACCTTATTCCTAGGCCCCACGATAGACCACAATTGGTACTAAGTGGATCTTTAAGAATAAGTTGGATGAATCGGGTCATGTAGTTAGAACAAGGCTAGGTTAGTTGCCCAAGGTTACACTCAAATCGAAGGGATCGATTTTGAAGAAACCTTTGCACCCGTAGTACGGCTTGAAGCCATACGGATGACACTAGCATTTGCCTCATATAAAGATTTCAAATTATTTCAAATGGATGTTAAAAGTGCTTTTCTAAATGGATTTATTGAAGAGGAGGTGTATGTTGAACAACCCCCCGGGTTTGTTGATCCTACACATCCGGATTTTGTTTTTAAATTAGATAAAGCTCTTTATGGTTTAAAACAAGCCCCTAGGGCTTGGTATGAAAGACTTTCTTCATTTTTAAACTTCAAATGGTTTTAAGAAAGGTAAAATTGACACAACATTGTTTACAAAACATGTAGAAAAGGATATTCTTATTGTGCAAATTTATGTAGATGATATTATTTTTGGTTCTACTAATGAATCTCTTTGCAAAGCTTTTGAATCATGCATGAAGGATGAATTTAAAATGTCTATGATGGGGGAACTCAACTATTTCCTTGGACTCCAAATCAAGCAAAAGAAGGATGGGATCTTCATCAATCAAGCCAAGTACACAAAGGAACTAATCAAAAGGTTTGGGCTTGAAGGATCGAAAGTAAGCAAAACTCCCATGGCAACAACTACAAAGCTTGACAAGGATGAACAAGGTAAAAGTGTAGACATTAAACTTTATAGAAGCATGATTGGTAGTTTGCTTTATTTGACGGCTAGTAGGCCGGATATTATGTTTTCCGTTTGTCTTTGTGCACGTTTTCAATCTTGTCCTAAAGAATCTCACATAATTGCGGTTAAACGCATAATTAGATACCTTAAGGGCACTATTGAAATGGGTTTATGGTATCCTAAAACCGGATTATTTGAAATGAAGAGTTTTTCGGATGCCGACTATGCGGGTTGTAGGGTAGATAGGAAGAGCACAAGTGGAACATGTCAATTCTTAGGTAATTGTCTTGTATCTTGGTCTTCCAAAAGCAAAATTCGGTAGTCCTATCAACCGCCGAGGCGGAGTATGTTGCAGCCGGAGCTTGTTGTGCACAAGTTCTTTGGATGAAACATACTCTCCTTGACTATGATTTACACTTTGATCATGTTAAAATATTTTGTGATAATACTAGTACTATTCACATGACAAAGAATGCAAATCAACATAGTAAAACCAAACACATTGACATAAGGTATCACTTTCTTAGAGATCACTATGAGAAAGGTGATATTGATATTGATTATGTTTCTACCGATTTTCAACTTGCCGATATTTTTACTAAACCATTAGACTATGCTAGATTTTCATTTATTTGTGGTGAGTTGAATGTTTGCATTATGGATTCTTAAAAATAAATTTTTTTTGGTATTTTAACCCTTTTTGATGTATGACAAAAAGGGGGAGAATAAGTTTAGCTTAGTTTGATATTTAGTTTTGATATTATTTGAGTTTTATTTTATGAAGAAAAAGAAAATTTGTTTATTTAAGTTTTTGACAAAACTTTTTTGTTTATTTAAGTTTTTGACAAAACTTTTGTACATTGAATGCTTTATATATTGTGCTTTCAATAGTCCAATTTTTATACATAGCATTATTTGAGGGGGAGTTTTTCAAACTCCTCTTCCATGTTTATTTAAATAACCTATATGTTTTGTCATCATCAAAAAGGGGGAGATTGTTGGCCCAAGGTTACAATCACCCATGATTAGTGTATTTTGATGATTACAAAACATATTAGTTATTTGTACTAATAACATTTGTTGTTTAAGTGTGTTTCAGATTTCTATTCATTCTAGAAGTTTTCTCTCACAAATACAAGGATTTGGACTCAAGTCAACTCCAATTGGGCTCAAGGAACAAGTATTGAAGATCATATGAAGAAGCCTATTGAAGATCTTGAAGTCTTAGAATCATTGTAAGAAATAGAATGTTAAAGTTTGAGTATATGAAATTTGGCTCTAGGATTTGCACACACAATTGTTTCATATATTTCCTATGTTTTGAAAATAGTTATTTCTAAGTTTTATGCCTAGTTTATATATACATGGACCAAAAGTTTTATATCTTGAAAATCTTGTATAACATGTGTATAAACTATTTTCTGCATAATACTTAGCTATATGTATTTTTTAAAATATTTCTCAAAATTTTTCTAACTCAAAAACCAGTCCAGTTTTTCTGTTTCAGGCAACTTCGGTCGACCGGCCCCGGTCGACCGGCGATGTGTCTGGACATGCACTGTTCGTGCATGTCTGTCGGTCGACCGAACCGGTCGACCGATGGAGAGCAAATTGCTCTCGGGTTATTTCGGTCGACCGGACCGGTCGACCGGAAGAAGGAAACTGTGTTTCCTCTTTTGGGACGGTCGACCGGACCGGTCGACCGGGCGCCAACGGCTCTTTGCAGCTGTGCTGGCGGTCGACCGGACCGGTCGACCGCCAGGCCTGCAACAAGCCTAACGGCTCTTTCCTCTTTGGGCAGTTCTGAAAAACTGTTTTTATTTTCAGCTTTAACAGATTTTTGGAGAGTTGTTGGGGAGCTTTTTCAGAGAAAATAAGACAAAAAGAAATTGATTTTAACCTATTTTCTAACCCTATAAATAGAGGAGAAGTCTCTCTTGCATTTCACTAAGAAAATCCTCAAGTTTATGTTGTTTTCAAAAGAGAAAAGAAAAGAGTTTTAAAGCTTTCATTCCAATTCTTTTTGAGCTAGTTTTTCAGTTGTGTTTGATTGCTAATATCACTCTACAACTGAAGTTTTTCTCACCACACTTCATAGAGCCAAAAATTCAATACTCATTCTATAGTGAAGTTGTAATTGAAGTGAGAGTGTTTGTAAAAGAGTTTGAGAAATAGTGTAGTGATCTTGTTGTGATCACTTTGTTCTTGTATTCCTTTCCTTGTGGAGCAACCTCTTCGGTAGAGGTCATTTGTACTCGGTGGAGCTCGGTGCTCGGTCTTCGGTAGACCAAATTGTAAAGGCGTCCTCGGTGGATAGTGGAAACCCTTCACGGAGGTGAAGGCGGGGAGTAGAGCGGTGGCTCGAACCTCGAAACAAATCACTTTGTTTGCGATTGCCTTTGCGTCTAATTCTTGCTTTACATTTCAATAGCTCCTTATTGCTTTCTATTGCATACTTGTGATATTGTTTAATTCTCTTGTGCTAATATTTGCTTGCTTGTAATTCTTGCCATATATTATTGTGTTTGCATCATTTTTCATATTATTCATTTCATACTTGTGTGTGCCAATCCCGTACTCATCCAACAAGAGCTTCACATAGCGCCTCAACCCATATCAAGGGAAATCAAGAGGAGTTTTGTCCAGAGCCTCGCAAGAGGAATTCGGCTACACTTGTTGAATTGTACTAAGTTGAGCCTCACTTGTTTTAGGTTCCGCATTTAGAGAGTTAAATTTTTAAGATTAGCAATCACACCTATTCACCCCCCCTCTAGGTGTTTTTCAATACCTATACATTTAGAATATCAACCACCTATTTTGGATAGTCATATTCCATGGTTAGGAAAAGCATGTAAATTCTAAGTTTTTGATTTGTACTCAGCTCTTGAACTAAAACTGATTCTTAAACATAAACTTGATTTGAGTCATATACATGAGATTAGTATTGGTTCCTGTTCATTCATTCTTGAGCCCAAACAATCATATAAATAAATCACATGCTATTGTTGGACCTAGGTATAGACCAAAATGACTCTGTGATGATATTCCAAGATTGGTCATATAATCGGGATAACTTTAATGTTAGGATCCTGCATGATTCTATTCATGTTGGGAATTATAAATATGTAAATAGAAAAGAGGTAATAAAATGTGTATTTCATGAACCACCACATTATCTTGATTGGGGAGCAATACTTTGCCCAATCCGACCTCAGCGAAACCACCACCTTGAGGTGACCATTTTTTTCTTCCATTTCTTCTTTTTCTTGCATATATACATTCATTCATACATTGAGGACAATGCATGAGATAGGTATGGGGGAGAGTTCTACCATAATATAGGTTTTCTTTTAATTTATATATATATAAAAAAGATTATTTGTTGATTTCTAGGGTTAGGAAGAAAAATTGAAAAGTAATTTAGTCTTGATTTTTACCTTGATGAAATATGCATATTTTATACACTTATACACTTAAGGTTCAGAACAATGATTCTTATGCCTTATATATATATATATTATATATATATATATATATATATATATATATATATTATATATATATATATATATATATATATAATATATATATATATATATATATATGGGGTTACTGTACCTCAGCCTGCAGGCTGAGAGAGTTTCTCAGCCGGCGGGACGTGGCTGAATATATGCCACACATCGCCCGCAGTGTGTTGGCGCCAAAAAAATTAAAAAAATCCCGCCTAAACAATCGTGAAACAAATTGACAAAAATACCCCTTTTTTAATTCTAAAGTGGAATAAAGTCATGAACAAACAAAATTTCAGTTAAATATATCTACAGTTATAAAATTCGTAATTTGAATACATCGAAAAATATAATTAAAAAAAATTGGATCAATATAATGTAAAATAAACAGAAGCATTGAAAATTTAAAAAACATGCCATGGTCGCAGACTTAATACAATATAACAACTGCGACACAGTCGCAGTCACTAGTCGCACTCATAGTATAACAAAACGTTTTTATGCGACCTAATACAATATAATTTCAATTTTATATGACAACTGCGACACAGTCGCACTCACTAGTCGAAGTCATTGTATAACAAAACTTCTTTATATAACGTCTGCGACCCTAGTCGCATTCTATCGTACAACAATGCGACCTCCTTCAGTACTGCGACCAAAGTCGCAATCTTCTTTCCCATGCCTTATGTAAAAGATTTTTAATATGCGACTAAGGTGGATTAGCCATGCGACCCTGAGATCAATTCGCATATATCAAATCTTATAAAAATTATTATACTAATTACACTGAATTAAATGAAGTAATTAATATTCTTTCTACCGTGATACAACAACAGTCTAGAAAAAAGAGATGCACTAATGTTAATCTCGAGAAAGGCAAGATGTGCACCATACGTAATCTAAAGGTATAGGCAAGCAATTCTATAAAAGTTAATTTGTACTTCGGATTCTCCCGCAATAAATCTTCAATTAAATATTTAATTTTTTTTACCACTTCCTACCATACTCAACCCTCACCTGTAACAATTATTATTACTATTCACGTTCTTCCACAATATTGACCTTTATATAATGCTTGTAACTAATATTATCTCATACCTAAAAACTATATTTTTGTTCTTCCTTTTCAATTGATTTCAAAAACTTCCAAAAAAATAATTCATTCTTGAATCATGTCTTCCCCATCTTCTTCCTCTGAACACTTAGATTTCAACTTCAATCGTTCCCCCACTGGTCCTCTGTCTTCAGGATATTCTAGTGAATCTGATACCAGTCTGGACTTCACTCCTTTTGACTATCTCACTACATCAAATAATGTATTAACTGATCCTCCTATTCATGATGATAATGAAGCTTTAATGTGGGTTAGTGAAGAAGACATTATTCCTCTGCCACTTGACGGAGACATGCTTGATGAAAGCATGTCCTCTGATGCTGTAGGCTCGCTTCCTGGCAACGTGTCAGACGAAGAGCTTGATAGAGACGATCCATTCTGGGAGTTCATCGGTGAAACAAAAAAAACCTCAACAATAGGAAGATGATGAGGAAATAAGTGATGAAGAGGAAGAGCAGAAGAATGAAGACGATGAATCTGCTTATGATGGTGATAATGACGAGGATTAGGATTTCCTGATCTTCTGATATTCAATTATATTTTGTCTTCTTTAAAAGCTTTTAATTCTATTTTTTTTGTATGGTCTCTTTCTCACTATATTAACTTATAAGCTCTTTTAATTACATATCCAAACTGCGACTGCTGCTCTTAAACACTGCGACCATAGTCGCAGTCCTACTACTAATGCAATAATTAAAAATAATTCATACGTTATAGGCGGCTGAGACAAAAGATACGGTGAACTGCGACTATAGAATCAGTCTTTATTCAGACAACAGTCAAAATAAAGAACAAAAAGAATATAAAATAATACGTAAACTGTGATTATACTATCGCTCTCGTTAAATACTGCGACCATAGTCGCGGTACTGCGATCATAGTCGCAGTCCATGGTCGCATAATATATGTAAAAACCAATTAATTGTTAATAGGAGGATCGGACAAACATTCAGAAATTATACGAAGGACAAACCTTGGTCGCAGCTGCTGGTCTTTAGTCTTAATCAACAACAACACTGCGTGGTCGCAGTTGTTTCTGTTTGCAATGTAGTCTTATGCGACCTTGGTCGCAGTGTCGTCTCTGGTCCAAGTTGTTTTGTTTGCAATGCATGACTGCGACCAACGTCGTAGTTTATTAAAAAACAAATATGATTTTTATTTATGTCCAGCATTTATCTCCAGGCATGTGAAAATGATACAAAACGCTCTCTTATACAATAAGATTGAGTGTTACAATACAGCAGTACAAAGAAGACTAAACATCAAAAGAGCCCTTGTTGACTAAGAGCAGTGGTGTTATTGAGGTCTGGTGGCAGCAGAATCCTCCGATTCCACCTGACCCTCTAAAGTGGCGGGATACGATCCTTCGTTCATGAACATCTCTTCCACCAGAAGGTTATCCAGTGCTACCCACCACTATATCCACCACATCCCCCGCCGCCATACCCACTCTGACCATCCTGTGCCAGCAAGCTTGACTGGTGCATCAAGTCCGAGGAGATCTTGGTGACGGTTAAGTCCTCGTCAGGGATCATGACTTCTTCCCTTGTGAACGACGAGGACCATGACTTCTTCCCTTGTGGACGATGAGGTCTATGACTTCTTCCATTGTGGACGAACATCAATCAAGTTCGTCCATAGGGTCATCTTCATCCATAGAGGCAGGCCCTTGTTAGAGACTCTGAAGAAGGCGGAAATTCTCAGAGCAATTGCTCTCGAAAAGAAAACAGTCTAATTATGGGAGAGGGTGAGCCCTATTTATAGGCAGCCCATAATAACCATAATTAATGGTTCATTAATCAGAACCGTCAGCCTTAATGATCGCACGACTATCGAAGTCCAATGGAAGGCTGACGCGTGGAGTGTCGTTTCAAGATGCGTCGAAGATGCTGGTCTACAACCACCAGTGCCGGTTTGGCATTAAAAGACATTAACGCCTAAACCCAATGAAGAGCCGACGCGTAGACAACCGCTTCGGGAAACAACGAATGGTGCGGGTTCGTCAACGTAGACTTGACGTTTAAAGATCTCATAAAATCTTTATGACAGGCCGCGTCTCTCGGAGTGACTCCAAGTCGCGTCCGCTCAGCAAACTTTTCATTTTTCATTTAGATTCAAAAAATAACTTAATCCAAAACAATAACACGGCGACCTTGGTCGCAGTTGCTGGCGGCAGTCTTAATCCAAAATAACACTGCGACCTTGGTCGCTATGCATGTTAATATAAAGGAAACACTTACTTAACGTACTGCGACCTAAGTCACAGTCCATGTAATGCAACCCTAGATTGCAGTTGCTGACCATCTTTATCAATAACAACACTGCGACCTTGGTCGCAATTAACCATGTACACTGCGACCAAAGTCTCTGACTAAGGTCGTAGTTTAAATGTACACTGCGACCAAAGACTCTGACTACATTATATACAAAAAAATTAAACTATAAGTAGAAATTGATCGCAGGCTGAAAAAATTGATCTGAAAAGATTTTATATTTTCAGAAAAAATTTTATCGGAGGCTAAAAAGGATAAACTAGATCTTTCAAAAAAGAGGTAAAGAAATAGGGCGAAAAGTAATTTATATAAAATAGCCTAAATCCTATAAAGAGCGGCGAAAAAAAGGGGAAAAATAATAATAAAACAATAAGGAAAGTTATCGAAAGGGGTATTTGGTAATTTAACTTCTTCCTAAAAGCGGGCCGCAGTCAGTGAGGTAACAAATTGAGCCACGTCACCGCAGACTGAGAGAGTACTCTCAGCCCGCAGGCTGATATACATTTCTCTCTCTCTCTCTATATATATATATATATATATATATATATATATATATATATATATATATATATATATATATATATATATATATATATATATATATATATATATATAGGGAGCTGATCCTCTAAGAACGGTTCTCACGGATTTTTGTGAGAACTTTCACGTAGGTCGTCGGATCTGATAAATCAAATCAAATAAAACTAGATCTCTATCAGATCCGACGGCCCACGTGAAAGTTCTCTCATGAATTCGTGAGAACCGTCCTTAGAGGATCAACTCACTATATATATATATATATATATATATATATATATATATATATATATATATATATATATTTATATGGAAAATAAATAATCTAATTGTTGATTCGTTAGGTGCTTTGACCTAAGCAAGCCTTAGTATTTATGTAAAAGTAATTAGGTAAGTTTAAAATACACACACACACACAAGCACATATATCAAAAATTGATTGAGGTGAAACCTGCGCAGAAAAGTAGAGTATAGAAATAGAGCATAAAATGTGCTAAGTTCCTCATTACTGCCGCTATAGCAAGTGGCTATATGGGTTGTGATCCACAGGAGGGACTGTGATGAAAGAGTTTAAGTGTTCTTTTTAATTAACAGAATACCAGTTAAATGTTTCTTCTGTGCTTTTTTAAAGAAAAGAAAAATGAAAGAATTCTAGGTTAAGTTAAGGAAAATCAAAATAAATAAAGAAGAAGATGGTATTGGTTTTAAAACTATTTTTTAAACTAAGAGATGAAAAGAACAAAAAGAAGTTTTTCGTATACTTACCTCTTATGCTTGCTTCACCTTAGATCTTAAGCAATGACTTATCTTGACTTGAAGGCATTCACCGCATGGAATATAACATTATCCTTATCCTATACTGCCTATATTAGACCATCAAAACTATGAAAAGTAAGTATGAATTGATACAAAACTTACTCTTTAAAGTGAGGATCCATCATCATAAGCCATCAGTGGCTCTTACAAGGGCAAGGCATGTTCGAGGCCATTAGAAGCATACGGGTTAAGATAAAGCATAAAAGAGTAAGCACTAAAGAAAAGTAAGAATAAAACAAAAAAATATAACTTTGATTAAATAGGAAATATAAGAAAAAAGAGGAACTTACAACAAATGTCACCCTTGAATCTACTCTCTCTTTTTCTATGAATCTCTCTATAATCTCAATTACATAAAGAAAAAGAAAATTACATAAAGAAAAATAAAAAAACAAAGTTAAAACTAAAGCAAAACCTAGCCTAAGCTCTCTCTACTAGAGAGGTCCCGTTTGCATTTAGAAATTGCAGTATTCATAAGAAAAAAAGGGGTGCCAAAGGGTGGTGAAGAGATAAGCTCAAATTATTGGCCCAACAACCAATATCATTATCCCTGTTATCCTTTTGTATACTGATAAGTTCATCTCTTGACTTCTGAATTTGAGATTATCTTTATTGATTTCTCAAGCAAAGATAATAAATTCAAAAAATCTAATTTAGTTGGAATAGATTTGATAATATCTTTCTGTTATCCCATTTTTTCTGAAAAGATTTCCCTCTGGACTTGTAGATTTGGGATTTCTTCGTTGACCTTCTAGTTAACCAAATGGATCTTCAAATTTCAATTTTAACTTATTTTATCTGGTGTTATCTTCTCTGATTTGTTCTAGTCTTTGGATAGAATTGCTTCTAAGCCTCTGAATTTGAGTAGATCTTCATTGATTTACTTGAGCTTTTCAAACTCTATATTTAATTGGATAAACTTGTCAATTTCTTCTATTTATTTATTATTACCCTATATACCATTAGACATTAAAATGAATTAAATAGTAGAGTTTTATTACAAAATAAATATGAAAAAGTGACATATATGACCTAAATATGCAATGTACATGTATAACCATAACCCCACACCTATCTTTTGCTCGTCCTCGAGTAAAACAAAAAGATAAAACTATATTAGCTATCCACTTTCGTAGGACTCACGATTGCACTTAGCGCGTGCAATAAGCCGTTAAATCTCTAGGTTTTCCTTAGAGGACGAGTTTTATCTCGTGTGGGTTTTTAGTGCCTAAAAAATCCATAAAGAAAGATAAATAAAGCGTTAGTATTTTGAAAACACATTTTGAAAGAGTGAATATTTGAAGAATTTTTTAAAATTTCAAGTAATCTATAAGTTGTAGAAAAATCAAACTTTTCATTCCTAACTTTTTCTCTTTTCAATAATTTGTTATCAATCATGGTAAGAAGTCAAACTGTATTTCTTACTAGTCTATTATTTTACCCTAAGTCATATACACCTTCGTGACCATGAAATTTTGACTCGGGGACTTCAACTAACTCATATGTCTTATTTTTCATATTTTTTGATGGTATTATCCCTTTAGTTCTATTAGGCTTTTTAATCTGCTTATGTAACGAGCCTTAGGTCGGTAACTCCCAAATCGGACAGTATTAGGGCACTGGGCAAGAAAACACACCCCAAAGACTTAAGGACATGAGCAAACACGGCCACAAAACTAAGAATTTTATTAATATGGACCACTCTTAGGCGTGAATGCTAGTGCTTTATGAGCACAAATACTCATCTTACTCAGAAGATTTATATATATATATTTATTTTTTCTTTTCGTTTTATTTTTTTTATAAGGCATAAGAATCTTTATTTTTGAACCCTAAGTGTGTAGGTGTATAAAGTGAGCATATTTCATCAAGGTAAAAATCAAGACTAAATTACTTTTTCAATTTTCTTCCTAACCCAATAAGTCAAACAAATAATCTTATTTTGACCAAGTATAAGAAATTCTAATTATTGATTCTCCCATCCTTAAAATTACTTAATTTCTTACAAAAATGAGTCAAAATTGTTTCTCATTTCAAAAAAAATTTAAAAGAAAAGAAAATGTTATTTACACATATACATATAGACATATATATATTAAAAGAAAACCTATGTTATGGTAGAACCCTCTCCCACACCTATCTTATGCATTGTCCCTAATGAATGAGTAAATGCATTTATGCATGAAAAAGAAGAAAGGAAGGAAAAATGATACCTCAAGGTGGTGGTTCAATGGTGGTCGGATTGGGTCAAGCGTTGCTGTCGAATTAAGATAATGTGGTAGTTTACGGAACCCACCTTTTATGACCTCGTTTTTATTTATATTTTTACAATCCTCAATATGAATAGGATCATGTAAGATCATATCGTGAAAATTATCCCTTTATATGACTAATCTTAGAATATCATCTAGGAGTCATTATGGTTTATACCTAAATCCAACAGTGGAATGTGATTTTGTGAAATGGATAATTTGGGCTCTGAAATGAAAAGTTCGGGAACCAATACTAACTCGAAAAAATCAACTTTGGATTCGAGAGTCAGTTTTAGATCAAGAGTTGGTTTCAAATCAAAGAATTGAAATTCACGTTCTTTTCCCATCAATGAATGACTCCAAAATTGCTGGTTCAATTTCAAGCTCTATGAGTACATGAATCTTTGTTGGCTCAGGAATTGGATCCAAATCAGGTAAGGATACCGAAGTCAACATAGACTCAAAAATTAAAATTTAATCACAAAGTTGAGGATAAGGGTCACATCATATTCAAGTTCAATTTTTTTGAAAGAAAACTTTCCAATCTATTCAAGGTTTAGGATTGGTCATTGGTTAAAGTCTCTAAGATACCATAATTCTTGATTCCTATTAATATGGCTAGGGGAGTCGGAATGGTCAAAAATTAGATAGGAAGAGTTTCTCATTCCTAACATTAATTATGTTGACTAAATGACCCATTTGTGCTTCTAACCTATGGAAGGAATTATTTTGGGATTGAATATAATCATTTTGGGACTGAATCATTGATTTTATGCTCTTTTCTAAGTCAGTTGGTTCTTCGTTTATTGTGGGACTTGGAAAATAGAGTAAGGATCTTGAACTTAGAAATTTTGATAGGCTTATGAGTCCTTCATATTTTGAACTTGTCACTCAGACTCATGCATGGCTCTTAAAACTTTTTTCGTTCAGGGCATCCATCTTTTCAAAATCAGTTTTTTTTCTCTATTGGTTTTTCTACAAAAAAGGTATGTTAGTAAGGTGGTTTACCATATGACTCGGGATAATTGTACCCCCACTGTCTCAGTGAAAAGTATAGATGATGATTATTCCAGTCTTATTCATAATATTAGGACTGGTGCATGTTGTGATTCGGATAAGACCAATCCGGCAAGCATGGTTGGTTAGAGTTATGAAATGTCGGGTTAGTAATATCTGAGTCAAAGAGGATGGGGTGAAGTATGGATCACTATATACATTGGAATAATTGTATTTATAATTCATATCACCAAGATTTCAAAACAAAAATAACAAATAAATAAACACAAAAAGAAAAAAATCTAGCCTAAGTTAGGGCAAGCCTTAGACCTAGACGACTCCTATCTGGTTAGACTATCCACGGGGGTATATTGCAGCAATTTGACCACAAGTTACTCAGGCAGGTAGGGATAAGACCAGTGGGAGATATCTGTGCCTAAGCAACGGACCTAATTATGCCAAACCACTATTCTTCGAGATTTCTCCCCTCAATATCTAACCTTTGACACTGATTTAATAGAGTCAAACTCTAACAATTTTTTCCTTAGGTCAGTCTCTTATTTGAGTCCGAGATGTCCCTAGAGCCAATGTCTACTCAATTTTAAGTTAGGCTTAGGTTAGCGAGCGAGGAGATGGTTTGTGGGCCAAGGGAGGGTAATGACTACCCCACCTTATCTTGTTTATAGGACAAGCCCTTAATTCATTTTAGTACAGTGTACAAATATATAATAGAAATAACACTTAAGCAATAAGAATCACTCAAATATGTTTCCTAAACTATATGCAATGCACACGTACCTTGGCTCCAATACTTTTCAATAGTAATGTAAAAGGTAAATAAATTAGACACGTGCCTAAATCTAAAGTCTAAACCATTTTTAACATTTAACATCCATCATGTTACTGTTGAGATTAGAAACAATGTGTAAAGTGGCTAAATAAGAAAATAATAGTGGTAGAAACCTAAACTTTGAAATTCTCCACCCTGCAAGAAACATAGATTAATAGTCCACTCAACTTGCCGCGGGAACACAACTTTTGCCGCGTTTAAGCGACAAAGTTGAGGGCATCTAGGTTTTGCTTTCTAGAACAGAGTCCCAGAGCCATTTATATATTTCTGCCACTCTTTTTCCTTAAAATTAGCCCATGCAAATGAAAACAAACAAGAAAATTTAACCTTTAAACTAAATTAAAAGAGAAACTTACTGTCCCTCTCTAGCAACGACGCCAAAATTTGATTGTGATGAAACCTCCATAGAAAAGTAGAGTTTAGAAATTGAGGATGAAATATGTTAAGTTCCTCATTACTACCGCTATAGCAAGTGGCTATGAGGATTGTGATCCATAAGGAGGGACTGCGATGAAAGCGTTTAAATGTTCTTTTTATTTACAAAATCCAGTTAAAATGTTTCTTCTATGCTTTTTAAAGAAAAGAAAAGTGAAAGAATTCTAAGTTAAGTTAAGGAAAATCAAAATAAATTAAGAAAAGATGGTGGTGGTTTTAAAAGTGTGTTTTAAACTAAGAGATGAAAAAAAAACTAAAAGAAAGTTAAAAGTATACTTACCTCTTATGCTTGCTTCATCTTAGATCTTAAGCAACGACTTACCTTGTCTTGAAGGCTTTAATCGTATGGAAAATAAGATTATTCTCATCCCATACTGCCTATATTAGATCATCAAAATAATGAAAAGCAGGTATGAATTGATATAAAACTTACTCGCTTAGAAGTGAGGATCCATCATCATAAGCCATCAGTGGTTCTTACAAGGGCGAGGCATGTTCGAGGCCATTAGAAGCATACAGATTAGATCAAGCATAAAAGTGCAAGTACTAAAGAAAAACAAGAATAAAATAAAAAAAATTAACTTTGATTAAATAAGGAACTATAAGAAAAAGGAGGACTTACATCAATTGTCACCCTTGAATCCACTCTTTCTTTTTCCTATGAATCTCTCTCTCTAATCTCAATTAAATAAGAAATAGAAAATTACATAAAGAAAAATAAAACCAAAATTAAAACTAAAGCAAACCAAACCTAAGCTCTCTCTACTAGTAGTGCCCATTTGCCTTCAACAATTGTAGTATTTATAGAAAAAAAAGGAGTGCCAAAGGGTAGCGAAGAGATAAGCTCAATTGTTGGCCCAACAGCCATGCCTTGTCCCTCTTATCCCTTTGTATACTGATAAGATCATCTCTTGACTTCTTGATTTGGAATTATCTTGATTGATTTTTCAAGCAAAGATAATAAATCCAAAAAAAATCTGATTTAATTGGAATAGATTTGATAATATCCTCTCTGTTATCCCATATTTTCTGATAAGATATGCCTCTGGACTTGTGGATTTGGAATTATCTTTATTGATTTTCAAGTTAACCAAATGGATTCAATTTTAACTGGTTTTATCTGGTGTTATCTTTTCTGATTTGCTCCAGTCTTTGGATAGAATTACTTCTAAACCTTTGGATTTGAGTAGATCTTTATTGATTTGCTTGAGCTTTTAAAACTCCAGATTTAATTGGATAAACTTGTTTATTTTTTCTGTTTCTCTATTAATTATCATGCATACCATTAGACATTAAAATTAATTAAATAGCAGAGTTTTATAATAAAATAAATGTGAAAAATGTGATACATGTGACATTAAATATGCAATGTATGTGTACAATCAAAAATCCTCTGATTAAGCTGGGTATTTGTGCCTCATAAACCATAAGTATTCAGGCATAAAAGTGGTCCATATAATTAATAAACTCTTTAGTTTTGTGGCCTTGTTTGCTTGAGTTAATGTGTTTCCTCACCCGGTGCTCTAAGACCATCCGATTTGGGAGTCATCGACCTATGCTCATTAGATGGGCAGATTAGAAAGACTAATAGAACTAAAGATATTACCACTAAAATATGAAAAATAAGCCATAAGGATTAGAGTTGAAGAATCCCGAGTCAAATATTCATGATCATGTAGGTGCATATGACTTAGGGCAAAATAATAGTCTAGATGAGAAATACAGTTTGACTCCTTACCTTGATTGATAACAAGTTTTTGAATAGAGCCTAAGTTTAAAAATGAAAAGTTCAATTTTTCTATAACTTATAAATTATTTGAATTTTTAGAAAATACTTCAAATATTTCCTCATCTATTCAAAATGTGTTTTAAAAATATTAACACTTTATTTCTCTTTCTTTTTGGATTTTATGGGTATAATTCACTGAAACCCTCATGAGACAAACTCATCCTCTAGAGATAACCTAGAGGCTTAACGGCTTGTTGCACATACAAACTGCAACCGTGATTCTTATGAAAGTGTGTTAGATTAGGTTAGCTCTATTTTTCTTTGTTTTGCCTGAGGACGAGTAAAAGATAAGTGTGGGATATGATCGGTTACTGATATTGCATATTCATTATCACATTCTCATATTTTATCTTAATAAACTTTGCTATTTGTCATATTTATTTTTTAAATTTGTGCAGATCTTTACTGAAGGAGCTGGAAAAGAAACGATCCCAAAAACCCATTTAAATTCTGATTCAAATGAGTTTAAATTAAATCAAGGATTGGGACAAATATTCAGGAGATTGGTTAAAGATCGAGCAAATCAGAAGAGCACATCAAATAGAACGGTTAAAATTCAAATTTCTATAAATTATTTTGGTTGTTGAAGATCAATAGTGATGTCGTCAAATCCAAAGACCAACCTGAAAAACCATCTGGATAAAGGAGATAACCAAAGATCACGAATCCTCGTTCCCTGGATGTGGCCACGTCCAGCCGCGAAAACGCAGCCATAACCACATTTTTGTGACTTTGTTAGAAAGTTAGGGGAGCATTTGCTCCACCTATCTTTTCAACTCTCCCCTCTTTCATTTTGCATATAAAAGCTGGGATTTCTAAAGGCAACAAAGCATGACTGAGCAGATAGATTTTAGGCTACTTTTTGTTTTAGATTAGTTTAGAATTTTTGTTTTCCTTTTAATATAACTTTTCAATTTTATTTATGTAACTTAGAGGAGAGAAGAGTTACATGAGTGAATGAGAGTGATGACCATACTGAGAGTGACACCAATGAAAGGATTCTTCTTTTCTTTCATTGTTACTTGATTTAATTGAAAGTTACAATTTTTGTGTTCTTCTTCTTTTTTACTTTTCTTCTTTTGGTTTTGATGATAATCCAAGTGAGTCTCATAGCATCAGAATTGCTTTCCCTTTGCGAGTGACACCGATCGGTCATGATATGGATTCCTCCCTATGTTCGTATCATTTCATGCTTGATCGATGAAGTTTTGATGATGTAATATGGACAGGGATAGAATTAGATCTAATAGGTTATGCACTAACGATTGTACATGTTTATTGCATATTTATTATTACGTTCCTACATCTATCATATAATAAATCCTGCTAATTTTGTATTTTAATGTCTTATTTTGCATGTTTGTCTTAATGAAGCGAGAGAAAATAAGGTCAAATAAAAAAAGTTAAATTCTAATTTAATTGGATCTATTTGGATAACTGAAGATAAAGCCAAGTAAATATAGTTAAAATTGGATTAAGAAGAATCAATTTGGTTAGCTTGAAGAATTAAGGAGATAGAGGCAAATCCAGAAGCCAAAGGCAGCCCTATCAATATTTAAAGAGATATCTAAAGGATTAAAATGTATATTCAGAAGATTCAGAGAGATAAAACACAATCTAATTGAAGATCAAGGGATAAAATAAAAATCTATCTCCAACCTTTTCTCCAGCCTTAACATAAGATCTTTTCTTTTGGGAAAGAGATCTATCTTCATACGCTCTCCCTTATCCAATTTTAGATATAAATACCTACATTTCTAAAGGCAAAGGTGCACGATTCAGCAGAGAGTATAGGCTAGGCTATTCTTTAGTTCTAACTCAGGTTTTTTGATTTTCTTTTATATAACTTTCATTTTATTTATGTAACTGAGATGAGAAAAGAGTTTCATGGGAGAATGATAGTGAAGCTTATACTGAGGGTGACACTAGTGTAAGTAATCTTTTTTCTTTCATTTTTACTCTATTGAATCTAAGTTACATTTTTATTCTCTTACTCTTCTTCTTTCTGATTTCGATGATAATCTAAATGAAACCTATAGCATCAAAACTGCCTTGCCATTGCAAGTGTCCCTTGATGGCTTATGGTCATAGATAACTGTCTCTATTTTATTTACTTTTTGCATTTGAATTTATAGTCTAGTCTTGGAATGGGAAAGATCCTAAACGCCATGATTTGCTCGCCTTCAAGACAAGGTAAGTCTTTGTAAAGGATCTAAGGTAAGTCATCAACTGAAAGAATTAAGTAAGTACTTTTAGGTTTTTCTTTTGTCTTTTGATTTCTAAGTGTAGAACACACTACTTAAATCACTAACTCTTTACTCTTTTTATTTCTTTCTTTAACTTAGTTTTGTATTTTTCAAAATTACCATCTTCTCCTATCTACCACTTTCTCCAAGTTAACATAGCTTCATTTTCTTTTTCTTTTAAAGAACATAGAAGAACTTTTCACTAGTTTAGTAACTTAAAGAAAAACTTACTTAAATGCTTCTATCGCTAGTCTCTTCTTATGGATCACGACCCACATAGCCACTCGCTATAGCGGTAGTATTGAGAACTTGTACATTTTATTCTTCATTTCTGAAATTCTATATTTTTGTGCATAGGTATAATCTCAATCAGCTGATCGCTTTCAAATCAAGGTAAATGTACAAACGATCCAAGGTAAGTCATCGGCCAAAAGAGGTAAGTAAGTTTTTTTAGTTTTCCTTCTTTCTTTTAATTACTTAGTTTATAACACTTTAAAAACAACTCTTCTTTCTTTATTCTTTTTATTTCTTGACTTAACTTAGTTTTCATTTTACACAATCATCATCTTCTTTTATCTTGCACTCTTTTACAACTTAACATAAATTTTATTTCTTTTTTTTTCAAAATAAGGAAGAACTTTTAACCAGTTTTATAAATTTGAAAAGAACTTATCAACACGCTTTCATCGTAGTCCCTCCTTGTAGATCACGACCCGCATAGCTACTTGCTATAGCAGTAATATTGAGAACCTAGTACGTTTCTAAAGTCTATATATTTCGATGCAAGTTTATCTCAAACAAAGCTCACGGGAAACTTTTGCTAGACTTAGTTGTTGCGAAATTGATATGCTCTGATACTAATTGCTGTAACAAATCAGCACTCTAATACCATTTTTACTCCCGGAATTGATGTTTGTGAAAAATCACCTAGAGGGGGGGTGAATAGGTGATTATGCTAATCTAATGAACTTAATGCGGAATTTAAAAACTAAATGCAATACACTCAAGTGCAATCAACAAGTGATGCACACACAACCAAGCCAAGCAATTATGAATGCACAATATGAATAGTTGCAAGGCACAAAGTAAAGAGAGAGATAGAGAGAGAGTCAATGGATCAAGCGTAAACAACAAGATATGTTTCGAGGTTCGAGCACCCAGCTCTACATCCCCACCTTCGACACACGAAGGATTTCTAATCCACTAGCTAGTCCACAAAGAACTCTCACAAGGAGTACCCAACTCCTCTCTTTACAACCACAACCTCCTCCTTGAGCCAAGCTCCAATCCAACAAAACAATCACCTCACAACTTGAGGGATTAGCACAAAGCAAACACAAGAATCACCTCACAACTTAAGGGATACAACCCAAGGCACAAAGCCAAGCAAAGATTGGGTTTTACAACTTGGTGGTCTAAACAACAATCACAAACAATTTCTTTCTCCCACACAAAGATCCTATAGAATAAGAAAGTAGATGTTGCTCAAGTGTGGAGAAAACCAATGGAATGGAAATCAAAATCGCAAAGAAAATCCTTGGGAAAAACTGAAACTAAGATATAGAAGTTGAATCAAAACTCTTTTCCCAAAAACCCTTTTCTTTGATATTCCAAAGCCTAGCAAAAACACCAAATAGATTGTTCAATTTGAATCCAAAAACTTCTTTTGATTGCTGTGAAAACACCAGAGAGTAAGGAAAATTTCGCACAAAAAATATTAAGGAAAACAGGCTATTAATGGGGTATTTATAGCCCCCAGAAAAATATAGCCGTTGGCAGCAGAAACTGTCAGAAATGCACTACAAGTCGATCGGCCGGTCGACTGTCCAATGGTCAAATTCTGACCGTTGCCAGCTACCGATCGACCGCCCAGTCGACCCAAACAAACAGAGAGCTCTGCTCTCAGACCCGGTCGACCCTGACGGTCGACCGTCCCTGTGTCTGCCAAACGTGCACAGATCTGTGCACGTCGGTCGACCGACCCGGTCGACCGACTTCATCCCAAGTTGACTAGGTCAGTTGACTAGTCGACTGGTTGAAGCCTGGAACAGAAATCTGGGTCAGAAAAACAGTTTAAAAAATATTTTGAAAAATCTTTTAACACTTCTAAAAATCACCAAAAATAGTTTTATCATTTTTTATTGAAATACAAACTTGTGTTAAAAAGTTTAGCACAAATCTCAAACATTTTGAACTATTTTTGTGTTATAGAAATTTTGCCAAAAATCAAAAACTGTATTTCTAAAACTTGGATTTTGAATAGAAAATACATTTTGTCCAAAACTCATCCAAATACAAAAACATGATATTAAACAACATTTAGGCATGATGTATATGGATATAATCCTATATACATGAAACATATATATATCCATGTTTTTTACATTAATTCCAAACTATGTTTTGTTAAAAATACCAAACATAAAACACATGAATAAGTAAGTCAAAACTAAGTTTGTCTAGGAAATTAAGCATGCATGTATATAGAACAAATCTAATATACATTAAACCATGTAAACTTGTTTTGAATCTATCTATTTATGCAAACCAAGATCGGTTAAACCTAAAACCGAAAACCGAAAACCAATATTCAAAACATGAAACGTGTGTGTTGTGAACTTGAGCATATCATACTATTCTAATCTTTACAATTTTGGATCTAAACACAAACTAAACTGTGTACCGAAGTCTTCTTGTCTCCAAGCCGACTCGATCCAAAACTCCTTGATCCACCGAGCAAGTGCTATATAAGATCTTTGACGCTCGGGCTCTTGAATCAACATGTGAAAGCTTCCAAATCATTTTGTTGAAGCTAATCACCTACTAATAACTTGATTAATGATCTGAAACTAAAATCACAAGATTATTAGTACACATAACTACATGAGTTAATCATCATCAAAACTAGAGTGGAAGGCCTCTGGGCCAACAGTTTGCGGACCTTGGCAATATTACGATACTTGCAAAAGGAAAACTGTTGCAAAGCAAACTAGCAATACCTAGATAAAAGAGCAATTAAGAAATAACATGAGGATTTAATCTGATTCAGCCCAAATTTAATCTACGTCTATGGGGAGAGAACTTGAGATAAATTTATTAATAAACTTCATACAAAGAGACTTAACCTTCTTCTTGATACAATAAGAATATTCACATTTCTCCTAAAACTAGACCTAAATTACAAGAGAATTACTTTATCTCTATTCACCTTCTGTTGGCCTAAAGGCTATTAGCTCTAGTTTTGATGATAACAAAAACATATGTAGTCATATTTTAATAATTATGTTTAACAAAGTTTCTGGTTAACTATTTGTTGCATTTTGACTCCATCACAAGACTCATACATTTGGAAGTCAAGAAGATATAGTTCCCAGAGCCTAAGTATGTAGAAGAGCTCAAGGATTAAGTATACTAGAGAAGACTATATGAAGATTTGTATTTTTCACTTTTATATTTTACATAGAATTTATAGTCGTTTGTTAAAACCAAGATGATATAGGTTGATAGCTTTTGGATTGACATGCGCGCGCGCACATTTCATACTCCTATGTGCTTTTGAAAGGAGTTCATAACTATTCTCTTTATTTTTTCAAAATCGAGTTCCCGAAAAATGAGTTTTGAAAAAACTCGGTTTTTGATTTAAAAAGTGTTTTTTACAAATATGGTTCTAACTTTTTTGTGTTGATCCATGATTACACACTGGTTCTACAAGTTCCTAGAACTCTATTTTGTATTTAAAGATCAAAAGTTATTTTGTCGAAAAAAGATAGGTTCGAAAAGATTTCTATATCTTAACTTTGGCCCTCTGTCGGTCGACCGTAGGCAGAGCAAAATTGCTCTAACGGTCACCAAGCGGTTGACCGACATGCACCAAAGAGCATTTGTGCACTTTGGTTGATTGGGCGGTCCATCGACTGCAAGAGCTTTGCTCTCTGTTGGCTCTGGTCAACCGCCCCGGTCGACCAACAGAGAGTTTAGCTCTGTGGTTGGGAACAACGGTCAACCGACCAGTCGACCACTATCCCCAACGGTCAGAAATTCAACCGTTGGTAGTCGACCAGCCGGTCGACCGACAGAAGAATTTTCTTCTGTATTTTTCCCAACGACTATATTCTGTTTTGTCTTTTTCTAGGTCTTTTCCCAATGACTCTTTTGGGTCTTCTATCATGTTTTCATCCCCTATAAATAGTGGGACTGTAGAAAAATCCTCTAACAAGATTTCTATAGTTTAGATCAAGTTTTTACAAATTTACATCAAGATTTAGCTTTTTCTTAAAAGATTTTATTTTGAGCCAAAATTCTATATTCTTGATTTTTAGCTTGAGCCTTCCCTCTACATCTCTACAAGTTATTATTACTACACAATCCAAAGAGTTTCACCTTATCATCTTAGTTATACGATTATGCTTGTGAGCCATTTGTGATCAAGTGAAGATCACCGATTTTCTTCTATTGAGAAGTTGTAGAGGTTGCGGCCTCAAGTGAGCTAGTGAGCTCCGTGTTGGTGTTATGACACCACGAGAGAGGACTTATGAGTTCATTGAGTTCTAGTCAGAACTTGTAATGGTTGACGATCTAGTGAGAACGGTCATAGTGAAAATTATTCATAGTGTTGAAGGCGGGGACGTAGAGAAGTGGCTCAAACCTCAGAGCATATCATCATGTTTGTGATTACTTACTCTTTTCTCTTCACTCTACTCTTTCTCTCTAATTACTTACACACTTATATTGTTTCCTTATTTGCAAGTATTTCTAAGTTGTGATTGGTTTTTGCTAGGTTGCTAGCAAGTAAATTTTAAGTCTGCATTATTTGTCATTTAGATAGCCATCACCTATTCACCCCCTCTAGGTAATTTATAATTAGTATCAGAGCCTAACCCTAGTTTTGGTTTAACCACCTTAAAGAGATCATTTCTTTTGGTTTTATTCATTTGTTGTGCATTTGTTATTTATTTGTGCACTTATACTTATTTTTATTGCATCACACGACTTCTCTAGCATCAAGTCCCCATCCAAATTTAATGGTTTAAACTTTCCCATTTGGAAGGTCAAAATGAACCTATTCCTTAAGTCCATAGGAGTTAGAGTTACCAAGGCCATTACCAAAGAATTTGTTAAACCTCATGATGATGAGGATACATGATCCGAAGCAACCTTTAAGGACTATGAGGCCAATGCTAAGGCCCAATATGCACGTACACAAGTATTAAATGATGATGATCTTTCTCGTGTAATTAATTACAAATCCGCTTATGAGGTTTAGCATGATCTTATCATTACTCATGAGGGGATGTCATAAGACAAGAGATTTATTGACTTGCTCCGTTCTAAATGTGAGAATTTTTATATGCTTGAAAATGAAAGTATCGATGAGATGCTTATTCGGTTCACCAAGATTACTAATGGATTATCTTCTTTAGGTGACACCATTGACAATGACCAAAAGATTCGGAAGGTCATTAGAGCTCTTCCCAGAGCTTTGAAAGTCAAAGAAACAACCCTCAAGGAGCTCAACAATAGAGAGGAGATGGACTTCTCTGGATTTATTGAAAATCTCAAAACCCATAAGATGGAATAAAGGTAAGAGAAGAAAGGGAGATTCCAAAGAAGAAAGCGGTAGCTTTCAAGGCTACCTCATTATCCTTTGATGAAGAAGAATAGTTGGAAGACGGTGATAAGGATTTTGCCATACTCATTAGAAAAGTAGGCAAGATGTTTTTATAAAAGAAATTCAAAGCAACTTCCAAGAGGAATACATCAAGGGAGATTCGAAAAGAAGAAGGAGGAGATGGGTCCTTGCTTTCATTGCAAGAAGACAGGCCATCTAATTACGTATTGTCTCTCACTTCAAGCAACTACCTCCAAGAACATGCATAAGAAGAAAAAGGCGATGGTAGCCACTTGGATGTTCATAAACGGATTCCGAAAAGGAAATTGATGCCACACACGTTTGCTTCATGGAAAACGGAGAGGAAGCTTTCGTGGTTAATCTCGAAACCATGTTAGAAGATAATGATTTAACTATGGATGAACTTGGATAATTTTTTGAAGAATTACAAAATAGATATGAAATTTCTCTTGCACAAATAAAAAATTGAAATAGAAAAATTAATTTCTAAAGAATAAGCTAGAAATTGTTGTTAAAGAGAAAAATGACTTATCCATTTCTTTTGAGAAGACAAAAAGGATTTTTATAAATACAAACTTGTTTGTAAGAGTAAAAATTCTAATATTGCTTTTAACAAAAATAATTTTTTTGATATCAAAAAACGTATTGATGTTTTGGATACCACCTTGAAAAAGTGTGCGTTTGACATGAACAAATTTGCTTCTATATTTTCAAAGGAAAAAAACCTAAAGGAAACATACACCACATTCATCTCACACACACCATGAAAAACATGCACAACATGCACATACACATCAACATAAACATGCTTCCATGTATGACAAAGTGTACACATGTGCACATTACGGCCGCAAAGCCCATATACGAAAATTTTGTTATGTTAAATTAAACATGTTAAATAAAAATGTTTGGGTTCGAGAAAGTACTAACCGTATAGGACCCAAAAGATTTAAGTACCAAAGAACACACCAAATTTGATTGATGTAGGTATGTCGTCCTCCAAAGCATAGGGGAAGATGGTGCCTTGGTGGTGATGCATCAAAGCTCAAAGGCTCAACTGTCACATTGCATTGCTATCAAGAGGCACCAATTTTGGAGATTGCCTATGGTTTGATAACTTCTCCACTTGAAAATTTCATATCTAGCTAGATCTATACATGTGTAGGATTAGTTAGTTTTTTCTTCTGTGGTAATATGCTTTAGTTGTGTATACATGTTTATCTTTAATTTTTATGGCTTGTCTATATTTGTGCTAGTTCCTTAACATTGTTTTTGTTTATTACTACCTAATGATTTGCTTGCCCATGTGTAGAGCATTTCCCCATGCTCACTTGGTTGATAGATACCTTTGCATATATGAGTATATAGATTAATTTATTTGCTCATATACGTGCGTGTGTGTGTATCTATTTTCTATTTATCTATCTTGTGATTGGGTATTGTATTTAAACCATATTTAAGCAATAAATCAGATAGCAATTACGTGCCTTAACTTTTATCTAGAGAAATGACAAGGATAAGTTCAAAACCCATTCAGGGTATTCAGCTTTGATTGAGCTTGAACCTGCACAAAAATACAGTATTTCAGAACTTTAAAATAGAGATGTGCAAGTGCTCAATTCTACCGCGATAGCAAGTGGCTATGCGGGTCGTGATCCACAAGGAGGGACTAGCGATGGAAGCTTTTTAGTAAGTCTTCTTTTAAGATACAAAGTTTGGTTAAAGTTCTTCTTTGGTTCTTAAAAAGATAAGAGAAAAAGAGTTATAGTTAAGTTAGAAAGAAAGCGATAGATGGAGAAGGTGGAGAAAAAAAGAGAATAATTATTTAAAGAAATGAAAAAGGAGTGATGAAAGAAGTGGGTGTTGGTGATCTAAACTAAAATTTACAAGGAAAGAAGAAAAACTAAAAATAATTACTTACCTCCTTTTGACCAAAAGCTTACCTTGAATCTTTGGCGACGATGTTACCTTGAAGTGGAGGCAATCAGCGCATAGCCCATAAGAGTTGATTATTATCTCTTCCACATTACATCATCAAGACAAAACAAGCATGAAATGATCTAGAGAGACTCAAATCCATCATCATGAGCTATCGGTGGCACTCGCAAAGGCAAGGCTCTTTCAATGCTATAAGACTCACTTGGATAGCAATTGGTACAAGAATGAGTGAAGTAGAAAAGAAGAAGAGGAAGAACACTAAAATGAAGTACATACAAAAGGAAAATACAGATTCGATTTCATAAGAATAAAAGAAAAGAAAGAAACCTTACACCGGTGTCACTCTCAGCACAAGCTTCATTCTCGTTCTCCTATGAAAGTCTGATCTCCTCTGAATTACATAAATGAAAACTAAAAATTACATGAAAAGAAAAAAACAAAAACCTACAATAAAAAATGAAAAACTGGACTAAATCCTATCTCTGCATGGTCATTCCCTGGAGGCTCTGAAAATCCCAGTATTTATAGGAAAAACCCCACCTACAGGATATGAAGATAGGGGGAGCAAACGCTCCCCCTAACTCTCCAACAGAACCGCGAAAACGCGGCTTTGGCCGCGTTTCCGCGGCCAGGGTGTGGCCAGGTGGCCACACCCTGTTGTGGTGCTCCCTAGTTTCTTGATTTGTAATTATCTTGATTTGGATTTACAGTTTATGTCCGGGATTTTGACGAAATGGCCTTTGATCCTTGGCTTCAACCGATCGATTCAGGGAGGATTCTTCTCAACCGGTTTCAACCTCTCTGATATGCCAAGATTTAGCCCTGATTCCTTGATTTCGAATTTATTCTAAATTAAGTCAGGATTTGGTGGGCTTTTGGGCTCATTTCTCTTTACTCTCCTTTAGGAATGGGCCTGCAAATAAATTAAACATTTAATTAGAAAAATGCAGAGTTTATTCTATAATAAGTATGAGAATATGATATTATATGTGTAATATTAGTGACCAATCACACCTCTATACCTATCTTTTGCTCGTCCTCGAGCAAAACAACTAAACTATACTAAGGATTATTAGACCACTTTCGTAGGTCACGCGATTGCACTGAGCATGTGCAACAAGCCGTTAAACCTCTAGGTTTCCCCTAGAGGACGAGTTTTGTCTCGTGAGAGTTTTCAGTGGATTACGCCCACAAAATCCATAAAGAAAGAGAAACAAAGAGTTAGTATTTTCGAAAAGCATTTTGAAAGAGAAAAATATTTGAAATATAATTGTAAGACTTAAGTAATCTATAAGTTATTGGAAAACTGAATTTTTCATTCCTAAACTTAGTCTCTATTCAAAAATTTGTTATCAATTAAAGTAAGGAGTCAAATTGTACTTCTCACCTAGTCTATTACTTTACCCTAAGTCATATGCACCTTGTGATTGTAAAAATTTGACTAAGGGTTCTTTAACTCTAACTCTTATGCCTCATTTATTTATATATATATAATTTTTTTTTGGTATTATTCCTTAGTTCTATTAGGCTTTCTAATCTGCCCATGTAACGAGCCTTTAATCGATGACTCCCAAACCAAACGGTCTTAGGGCACCGGGTGAGAAAACACCCCAAGGACTTAAGGACTCGAGCAAACAAGGCCACAAAACTAAGGATTTGATTATATGAACCCCTTTTAGGCGTGAATACTTATGCTTCATGAGGTTAAATACCCAGCTTAATCAGAGGATTTATATATATACTTTTTTTTTCTCAAACTTATGTAATTATCTTTTGCATAAATACTAAGGCTTGTTTAGGCCAAAGCACCTAGCTAATCAATAATTAGATTTGTTTATATATTTTTTTCATAATATTTTTTTATAAGGCATAAGAATCTTTATTTTTAAACCCTAAGTGTGTAAGTGTATGAAGTATGCATATTTCATTAAGGTAAAGATTAAGACTAAATTACTTTGACAAATTATCTTCCTAACCTTAAAAATCAAACAAATAATCTTATTTTGACCAAGTTTAAGAAATCCTAAATTTGATTTTCCTATTCCTTAAAATTGACTTAATTTCTTACAAAAAATATGTCAAAATATTGTTTCTATTTTCAAAAAGTTTTTAAAAGTAAGGATTTTTTTTTGTTTTAATAAAAGAAAAAACCTAAGCTATGTTAAACACTCTCCCACACCTGTCTTATGCATTATCCTCATGTATGAATTAATGCATAGATGCATGAAAAAGAATAAAGGGAGGGAAGATACTGCCTTAAGGTGGTGGTTCCGGTGGTGGTCTGATTGGTCTACGAAATGCGGCCCAGTCGACTTTTCATGGAGTTCGGAGGAACCCACCAAAAATCTCTTTAATATAACCATTAAAATGATGTATCCATGAAGGATTTTTATTAAAAATTTAACCCCATCTAATTTTCAAATTTCATAATTAATTTCGGAGTCAAATTTGTCAACCGCCTTGTCCCAAAATGGAGTGTGAAAAGATAGAATGATTGACTTGGACTCAGGAAGTACAGGAACTAATACCGACTCAGGAAGTGACTTAAGTCAAGTAAAGGTTCAGGAGTCGAGATTAGTTCGAGAAGTGGGTCCAAGTCAAGAAGTTGAAACTCAAGTCCACATTTATTTTCCAACAATGGAATGTGACTTAATATTGGTGATTCAAGTTCAAGAATGATAGGTATGGGAATCAAAACTGACTCTAAAATATTACTCAAGTCGGGTAACAAAACAGGAGTCAATATTGATTCGAAAATTTGAACCGGATCACAGATTTGAGAATCTAGGTCACATTTCTCATTGAGTTCAATGTCATAAAAATGAGAACTTGCCAATTTGTCAATAGGACTTTCAAAAGTGTAAAATTGGTCAAGTTCAATATGATCATCAAAGATGGCTGATTCAATTTCATGATGAATTGGCACAGGATCCAATGTTGACTCGGGAAAAAGGTTAAAATCAGGTGAAGACACCGGAGTCATAATTGAATCAGAAAGTAAAATTGAATCACTAAGTTGAGGTTCATGATCATATTCATTTTCAAGTTCAATTTAGGAAAGGGATAACTTGCCAAACTGTCAATGTCACTTTCAAAATTTGTATTTTGGGCAAGTTCAAATGATTTTGCTGAAATGGAACCTTGTGTTCCAAAATAACATGACTCTTTGGCTCTAACAGAATGGTTACTGACATCAGAACTGGTCAAACGGTGAGAACGTAGAGATTGGACCATCATATCTATGTCGTGATTACGAGCGTTTTGAGCCTGAGTCATGACTTCAAGCATCTTTTCATAGTTGATAGGTTCATCGCTTTGTTGCGATTGGTCTTGAAAAGATGAAGTGTTATTTTGGAATTCGTGATGAAATTGTGAGTCCATCAGATTTTGTAATTTTTGTTTGGACTCACGCATACTCATTTCCAAATTGATGGTTTTCTATTTTGGACTGGTGGAACTGAATATGAATCTTGAAAATATTATGGATAGGTGGATAAGGGGGACAAGTTGGTCGAAAATTGGACTCAGGGGAGGTGAATCCCCACTGACTCTGTGAAGAGTTGAAATTATTATGGAAATTATGGTTATAAGATTGGGGGCATGGGTTATACTGATTCGGATAAGACCAAACCGGCACACTATGTTGGTCAAAGTTATGATATGCCGGGTTGGTAATATCCGAAAAAGAAGTTGGTGTGTAATATAGATTACCATTAAAATTGAAAAATTGTTATTATAAGCCATATCACACAATAAAACACAAACAAAAAACAAACAAAAAGCAACAAAAAAAGAAAAATTCTAAATTAAGTTAGGGCAGACCTATGACCTAGACTACTCCTAACTGGTTAGACTGTCCACGGGAGGTATAATGCAAACTTTGACCACAAGTTAATCAGCCAGGTCAGGGCAAGATTGGTGGGAGGTTTTTCCGTCAAAGACGTTCCTTAATAAATAACCACCAACCTTCGGGCTTTCGGCCCTTAATCCCCTTCCTAGACACTGATTTGGCAGGAGTCAGATTCCAACACCTTTCCCCCTTAGGATAATCTCCTAATTGAGTCCGAGTTGTCCCTAGGGCCAACGTCTACTCATTTTTAGTTAGGTTTGGGTTAGTGAGTGAGGAGATTATTTGTGGCTAAGGGAGGGTAATTACTTCCCCACCTTATCTTGTTTATAGGACAAGCCCTTAAGTCAATTTAGTGCAGTGTACAAGTATATAGAAAAAAGTAACATTCAAGCAATCATACAAGAATGAACCTTATACTAAATGCTATGCACACATACCTTGGCTCCAGCACTCTTCAACAGTAAATAAAAAATGAAATGAAAAAGACACGTGTCTAAATGCAAAGTCTAAATCATTTTAGCATTTACAATCATCATTTTACTGTTGAGGTTAGAAAGTAAATAGAGTGAATCAAACAAGGAAATAACAAAATTTGATTAAGCTTGAACCTGCACATAAAATACAGTATTTCAGAACTTAAGATTAAAGAGTGCAAGTTACTCAATTCTACCGCAATAGCAAGTGGCTATGCGGGTCGTGATCCACAAGGAGGGACTAGCGATGGAAGCTTTTTAGTAAGTCTTCTTTTAAGATACAAAGTTTGGTTAAAGTTCTTCTTTAGTTCTTAAAAAGAAAAGAGAAAAAGAGTTATAGTTAAGTTAGAAAGAAAGCGATAGATGGAGAAGGTGGAGAAAATCAGAAAATGACTATGTACAAATAAATTGAAAAAGAGTGAAAAAGATATGGAAGATGTGGTGTTGGTGATCTAAACTAAAAGTTACAAGAAAGAAAAACTAAAAATAATTACTTACCTCCTTTTGACCAAAAGCTTACCTTGAATCTTTGGCGACGATGTTACCTTGAAGTGGAGGCAATCAGCGCATAGCCCATAGAGTTGATTATTGTCTCTTCCACATTACATCATCAAGACAAAACAAGCATGAAATGATACAGAGAGACTCAAATCCATCGTCATGAGCTATCGGTGGCACTCGCAAAGGCAAGGCTCTTTCGATGCTTTTAGACTCACTTGGAGAGCAATTGGTACAAGAATGAGTGAAGTAAAAAAGAAGAAGAAGAAGAAGAACACTAAAACAAAGTACATAAAAGGTAACCACAGATTCGATTTCATAGCAATAAAAGAAAAGAGAAACCTTACACCAGTGTCACTCTCAGCACAAGCTTCGTTCTCGTTCTCCTATGAAGGTCTGATCTCCTCTGAATTACATAAATGAATACTAAAAATTACATGAAAAGAAAAACAAAAACCTACACTAAAAAATGAAAAACTGGACTAAATCCTATCTATGCATGGTCGTCCCCTGGAGGCTCTGAAAATCCCAGTATTTATAGGCAAAACCCCACCTACAGGATCATATGAAGATAGGGGGAGCAAACTCCCCCTAACTCTCCAACAGAGCCGCGGAAACGCGGCTTAACTTTAAAATAAAGAGTGCAAGTGCTCAATTCTACAGCAATAGCAAGTGGCTATGCGGGTCGTGATCCACAAGGAGGGACTAACGATGGAAGCTTTTTAGTAAGTCTTCTTTTAAGATACAAAGTTTTGTTAAAGTTCTTCTTTGGTTCTTAAAAAGAAAGAGAAAAAAGAGTTATAGTTAAATTAGAAAGAAAGCAATAGATGGAGAAGGTGGAGAAAAATGGAGAATGATTATTTATAAAGAAATGAAAAAGGAGTGATGAAAGAAGTGGGTGTTGGTGATTTAAACTAAAAGTTACAAGGAAAGAAAGAAAAAAACTAAAAATAATTACTTACCTCCTTTTGACCAAAAGCTTCCTTGAATCTTTGGCGACGATGTTACCTTGAAGTGGAGGCAATCAGCGCATAGCCCATAAGAGTTGATTATTATTTCTTCCACATTACATCATCAAGACAAAACAAGCATGAAAATATACAGAGAGACTCAAATCCATCGTCATGAGCTATCGGTGGCACTCGCAAAGGCAAGGCTCTTTCGATGCTATAAGACTCACTTGGATAGCAATTGGTACAAGAATGAGTGAAGTAGAAAAGAAGAAGAGGAAGAACACTAAAACGAAGTACATACAAAAGGAAATACAGATTTGATTTCATAACAATAAAAGAAAAGAAAGAAACCTTACACCGGTGTCACTCTCAGCACAAGCCTCATTCTCGTTCTCCTATGAAAGTCTGATCTCCTCTGAATTACATAAATGAAAACTAAAATTACATGAAAAGAAAAAACAAAAACCTACACTAAAAAATGGAAAACTAGACTAAATTCTATCTCTGTATGGTCGTTCCCTGGAGGCTCTGAAAATCCCAGTATTTATAGGAAAAACCCCACCTACAGGATCATATGAAGATAGGGGGAGCAAACGCTCCCCCTAACTCTCCACAGAGCCGCGAAAACGCGGCTTTGGCCGCGTTTTCGCGGCCAGGGTGTGGCCAGGTGGCCACACCCTGTTGGTGGTGCACACTGGTTTCTCTTGATTTTTAATTATCTTGATTTGGATTTGCAGTTTATGTCCGGGATTTTGACAAAATGGCCTTTGATCCTTAGCTTCAACCGATCAATTCAGGGAGGATTCTTCTCAACTGGTTTTTCAACCTCTCTGATATGCCAAGATTTAGCCCTGATTCCTTGATTTCGAATTTATTCTGAATTAAGTCAGGATTTGGTGGACTTTTGGGCTCATTTCTCTTCACTATCCTTTAGGAATAGGCCTGCAAATAAATTAACATTTAATTAGGAAAATGCAGAGTTTATTCTATAATAAGTAGGAGAATATGATATTAAATGTGCAATATTAGTGACCAATCAAGCTTCAATATCTTATTTTTAATAGCTTAATATATGAGTCAGGTTTGGTTGTGTTTTCCCATTTTATAAACCCTAAATCCCAAATTTTTTTCTCTCATTTCTCATCTCCATCGTCTTTCTTTCTCTTCCTTCTCCCTATTTTTCTTTATCCTCCTTCACTCTCATCCTCCCAAATCACCTCAAATCCCAAATCAAACTCTAAAATTGGTTGGATCTCTCCACAACACTTCAGATCTGTTTGATTTCAATGAGAATTTTTGGATTTTTTTAAGGTATAATCTCTAATCTCTCAAAATTTTCTTGATTTCATAGTTTTTCTAGAAATTTTTCTATATTTCGTGCGAAATCCTTGTTTATCATCTTCACCATGTCAAAAGAGGCTAGATCTGAGAAGGGTAAACAATCCGAGCCATCTTCTTACCCCTTTCTTTCTCAGAATATTTCTCATAGATTTTCAGTAATTCATAATAAGTTTGTTATTTCTGGTAGAACTGTTGTGCTTGGTTATTTTAAGCACCTGAATCTAGCTAGCATTTTGAACACAAGCTCCCTTAAATATCTCGTTACCATTAAGAAACTAGTTTATCCTGAGCCTGTTCACTATTTTTACTCTAATCTGACTTTTCAAAGTAATCACATCAGATCCAGGGTTCTAGGTAAGGACATTAACATTTCTCCAGATTGATCTGCCAATCTGCTACACCTCTCCTATGATGGTGTAGATATTTACAATATTGATCTCTACGATTTTGAATATCCTAACAGTGAATCTGCCCTCATCGTATCTCTTCTGCTTCACGATGATGGCAATCCCACTTTAGTTAGGAATGAGGAGGTGAAGTATTATACCCTTACCATCCAAGTCCTAGCCAAAATTGTGTTCTATGATCTCCTGTCAAAATCAGGAGAATATAATCATGCATGAGGTTCTGCTCCCCTCTTAATCTATTGCTTTTGGAAGGCATTAGAATTAATATTCCCAAGCTCATCATCGATTACATGGCTTCTGAGCACTTTCTGATCCAAACCAACACTTGCCATTTGGGATGCTCATTACCCACCTTCTCAAACAACTAAAATTTGATCTTTCTGCTGAACGGTCCATCGAACCGTCTATTGATATCAACAGCACTCTCCTAAAGAGGATGTGTGCCAGTGAAAGTGCTTCTACTCCTCAGCCCCCTCTTATCATTCCTGTTATTGTCCCTGTATCCTCTTTAGCCTCTTCAGCCTTTTTTGATCCATACTCAGTTTTCTCTGCTCTACTTTAGGAGAATGATCTGAGGATGACCGCAAATTTTCAAAGGATGGAGCACAGAGTTGACAATGACCTGTAGTACATCGGTGCTTCTATTTGCTATCTCCAGACTTGTGTCGACGAGACCTATAGTATGAACGCTTGGCCTGTTCCACTTTTGAGAGGCCACTCGTAGTCCCTTCCTACATCAGGTCCCCCGTTTGACACTTGGGTACTCCTCCAGCTACTTCCGAGGCACCTGCTCCTCCTGAAGATCCTGACTTTCAGGAAAATTGACCCTTTTTGTTGATGAAAAAGAGGGGGAAAGATATTCTGTGGAGTTATCTTGAGAGTTATCTTGAGTGTTTTTATTTATGTACATTTTATTTGTGGACATATAGTATTTGGTGGACATGTGTTTTTATATTGCAGTACTTATTTTGTGGTGTGTAACTTGTTTCAAGGTTGGCATGAACCTATGTGTGGACAAATTTATTTTATAAATATCTTTGAGAAGCCATGTATCTCTTTCTTTTGTTGATATATTTGATATATATCTTTTGTGTGTGGTATGTTGTATGTTTATATTTTTATGTATCCATTGTAAACTAATCATCTACCACTTGTTTTGGAGGTTGGGGATTATTGGTTGGTTGGAGGAAATCATTTGTGCATACACCATGATAAGTCTATATTCTTAGTATGCATAGATGGGTTGCATAGAACTTGATTGATATATCTTATTCATATGCTTTTATTGATGCATCTAACTTATATGTCACATTTTGATATATGCATGTGTTTAGGGAAAGCTTCGCTTGAAGTCTCTTCCTAAATTATTTGTGATAACTTCATGTGTTTTGTCATCATTGAAAAGGGGAAATTGTTAGTCCAAAGGCCATTAGCCCAAGTTTTGATGATAACAAAACATATGTAGTAATGTTTTTAACAATTTGTTTAACAAAGTTTCAGGTTAACTATTTGTTGCATTTCGGCTCCACCACAAGACTCGCATATTTGGAAGCCAAGAGATGTAGATCGCAGAGCCTAAGCACATAGAAAAGCTCAAGATCAAGTATACTAGAGAAGATTATACCAAGATTTATATTTTTACTTTTTATATTTTAGATAGGATTTACGGTTGTTTGTTAAAACCAAGATGGTATAGGTTGATAGCATTTGGGATTGACACACACACACACATATTTCATACTACTATGTGTTTTTAAAAGGAGTTCATAACTATTCTCTTTATCATTTTCAAAATAGAGTTTCAGAAAATGAGTTTTGAAAAAATCGGGTTTTTAATTTAGAAAAGTGTTTTTACAAAATATGATTCTAACTTTGTTTTGTGTTGATCCATTATCACACACGGGTTCTACAAGTTCCTAGAACTTTATTTTGTATTTACAGATCAAAAGTTATTTTGTCAGAAAAAGATTGGTTTTAAAAAGATTTCTATATCTTGCCTTTGAGCCTTTGTCGGTCGATCGACCGACCGTAAGCAGAGCAAAATTGCTCTGTCAGTCGACCGAACGGTCGACCATATGCACCAAAGTGCATGAAATATACCTAGAGGGGGGGTGAATAGGTGTGCTTGCTAATCTAGGACAAATGATGTGAAATTTAAAACTCAATTGCGACACACTATGTATAACCAAACAGTGTAGCCGAATTTCCAGTGAAGGGCTCTGCATTATCTTCATGAGATTCCTCTAGATTAAGAGTTGAGGTGCTATATGAAGCTCTCTTGGTTCAACACAAGTATAGGAACACACAAACTATATCTAGCATATGAATATGTGCAATATAAAGAAATACAAGATATAAGAGATATAAAGTAGAGATATAGTGGATCAAACGCAAACAACAAGTTATGTTTCGAGGCTCGAGCCACTGCTCTACGTCCCGCCTTCACACAGAAGGATTTTCACTATGTCCACACAGGACCTTCCATAAAGCGACCTCCAATGAGGAATTACAACTCTACACTTGGAGTACACTACTCCTCTCTCAAACACAATCACCTCTACACAAGATGGATAAGCAAAAAGCCAAAGCAAAGAAAAGATACAATCTTGGTGATCAACGATCACAAAAAACATTTGACAATCACAATAAACCACAAACAATTTTTCTCATAAAAATAAGATTCTATAGATAGGATTAGAGATGATAGCTCAAGTGTAAGAAAAATAAAATGTATGGAAAAGAGAATAACAAATAAAAATACTTGGAAATAACACTAAATAGATTTATAAAGAAAGATCAAAGCCAATTTCCCATAGACTCCCTTTTCTTTGATTTTTCCAACACTTTTAAAAATAAATAAAAGTTAAAAATTTTAGGCACAAAAACTTCTTTCAAACTTGCTGCAAACCACTAAAAATGATGGGAAGAATAGCTCTCAAAAATCTTGGTGAAAACAGCTTGAGAGAACCCCTATTTATAGGCTCTCAAGAATATAGCCGTTTGGGGGTCCAGAAAAGGACATTTTTGACTTGTCGGTCGACCAACCGATTTACCGGCCAACGATCATATTTCTTGCCATTGAGCCACTGGTCGACTACCCAGTTGACCGCTACAAGCAAATTCGCTTATCGGTGACCGCCCGGTCGACCGAGCCTAAAGGCACTTAGCCTTGTCGGTCGACCGCCCGGTCGACCGGTGCTACCCGAGAGTTGGGTAGTAACAGTCGGTTGATCGCCCAGTCAATTGGCCTTATAGGAAAGGCCCTGTGCATGTCTCTGTACACATCGGTCGACCGACCGGTCGACCGCCAGCAAGCTCAGGCTCGGGTATAGGGTTTGAAACTAGGTCTTTTTAACACCTATAAAATCTAATAAAATCTCATAAATTTCACAAAATAAATTCCTATAAATATTTGAAGAATAAATATATGTGACCTAAATCAACACATATTACAAACTATTTGAACTATTTTTGTGATATATAAATAAAGCTTTAACATAAAATCGGTATTTTCTAAAATCAAACTTTGAAATGGAAAATCGATTTCTCTCAAACTTGTATAAATATAAAAATAAGATATTTAAACTCTTTTGAAGTATAGAGTGTAGGATAGAATCTAATACATATATAAAAGATATATCTATGTTTTTGACATTAAATCCAAAATAAGTTTTGTTAATTATAAAACTCTAAACACATGAAATAGGATCATCAAAATAAGTTTTTCTAAATATATGAAACATAGATGTATATAGATGACATTTAATATACATTAAATCATGTAAACTTGTTTTCATTCTATCTATTCATGAAACCATTTATATATATATATATATATATATATATATATATATATATATATATATATATATATATATATATATATATATATATATTTGAAATCCAAAAACCGGTTAAACCGAAACCAACCGTATTGAACTTGTGTAAGTGTGAACTTGAGCATATCAACACTAGTTTATCTTGCACAAGATCTAAATACAAACTAAAACTAAACAAATTGAAGTTTTCTTGTAGAACTCCTTCTCTAAAGCCGACTCGATCCAAACACGACTCAAAGAGCTTGACTCCGTCCGAGTGCTAGATGCAATCTTGATGCGCCGGCTCCTGAACCTACATGTGCATCCGAGTGCTAGATGCAATCTTAACGCGCGAGCTATTGAATCTACATGTGTTAGCTCCAAAACTCCTTTGTTGAAGCTAAGCACCTACTAAGATTTTGATAGTAAATCTGAAACTATATAAATACAAAATCATTAGTACTATAACTTGATGAGTTAATCATCATCAAAACTAGAGTGATCGATTTTGGGCCAACAATCTCCCCCTTTTTGATGATGACAAAACTCATAGAATTATATATGCATGGATTAAAGATAAGCTTCATAGAAGCCCCCTTAACTTATGCAAAGCAATAAAAAAAATAGATATTCAATGAAATACATAAACTAAATGCAAACATATTTGCATAAACAAATATATATACATGCATATATAACTCTCTAAATTCTTCTCCCCTTTTTGTCAATTCATCAACAAAGGGGTGAAGACAACCAAACAATAAAGATGTATATGCGATATACATTCATGAAGAGGAGAGATGATAAGTTAGCTCCCCCTGCATACATGCATTACATGGAAGGGATGACTAGACCTTAACCCCCACATAAAACATAATATATAATGTACAAACAGAGATGTTAAGTTCCTTCTACACACATGTACTATATAACGAAGAGAGGTCAAGCTCTTCAATATGGAAAGTACACTCAATATGAATCTATATATAGAGGAGATGTTAAGCTCCCCTTGCATATAGACAATATATATATTAACAAATTTTGAAACCACTTTTAAAATAAATTTTTGAAATTTCTTGAAGTCAACATAATAAATTATGATACCAATAAAATCAAATACTAGTTGACAAAAATATGTTGGTACCACTTGTAGAAAAAAAATATTTTAAGATACCAATAGTAGATTTTGATACCAATTAAAGGTGAAACATGAAGTACATTTTGATACCAAATAAATATTAATTGAAATCAATGCATAAGCTTGTAAGGATACAAATTAACATAAAAATAAAATCAAGCTTAACATAAGCATAATTTGTGTTTTTAAAATGTAAAGATATTGTAAAATAAGCACAACAAATAATATATATGTATGTATGAAAATGAAAATAACAATTGAAATTTGAAGCATATATATATAAGAAGCATATATGAGTATACAAAAATGGAATAACATGAAGATCATGTGTATAACTCATACCTACCTCCCTATTCATGCACAAGTTTAAAAGATAGTCATTAAAGCATACAGGGCATGGTCGTCCAACTATCCACCCTTAAGTTGGTAGGGGTTTTCAAATATAAGAGTTTGAAAATAATTTAATATGTTTAAAAACTCTACCAATTTAAGAATCAAGAAACTAGTTTAAAATAATTATTGAAAAACTAGTTAAAGATTCTTCAAAACATGAAACCAGATCATATATCCCATGAAGTATTGTTAAGTATACAAAATTTGTCACTCACGATCTATAAAGCTCATATAAAGCTCATGAAACAAAGTCATGAATAAACAAAAATAATGTGAGTGTAAAAGAATCATTGAATAGTATATTCATGAAAATAATCAATAGAGCTCAGAACAAAAATAAAATTCTTTTATCAAGAAATATGAAAATCATCAAACTAAAATTTTTCTCAAAAATTAACAAACATCAAGGTATATGTATGTTTTGTTGAAATTAAAAGTATACATACATATTCTAAACACAAATGAGTCCATAATAGAATTTTACAAGAAGGCAAGTAGCTCAAGGATATATATGTATATCTATTACTTTTAGACAAAAATAACATAAACATGAAGCTAACCATATACAGAAATAGTAAAACAAGTATATATGGAAGAATTATAAAAACTAGGTTATACATGTACATGTAATGAGTAAAAATAAGCAATGAAGTATAAACATATAATAATAATGCGTAACTCATTATTGCAAAAGTATAAACACAAGTTTTAATGAAAACTACATCTAAACAAGTAATCACAAATATAAAGTGCAAAATCATAAACAATCATGATCATTAGAGTAAATGCACGTGCTTTAGAGTTAGGATATGCACAATAACTAAACTATAGTGAGAACACAAAAATACGAATTCATATGAATATGGGTGTATCTCAAAGACTATTTAGGTGTATAACATGTCTAATAATATTGTATTTAACATAATGAGCATTAAAATCACAACATACTAAAAATTTCATGTAAAAGAATGTAAACAAAATAAGAAGTTAAAGATAGTTATCAAAACTAATAGGGCTAATATCTAGGTCTCCAAACCATGGTGGTCCTCCCACCAAACATCCCTTGAAAGTAATGCGTCCAAAAATATGATCTTTAGGCTCAGATCGCATCCACATCAAGGCACTAATACCCTCACGTCAAGTGAGAGCCCACACCTACATCAAATACAATAGGGGCGGATTTTGGTACCCATATTTTCTTGGATCTATAAGGGTTAGCACCTTTCCTAACCTAAACAATTTGATTTGCAAAATTTGAAATATTTATTCTATCATAACAAAATTTTGTAAGGTGGCCAGTAAATCATACAAGTGTACACATGAGCATACACAGAATCATATGCGTGAGCATGATGATCATGTGTATGCCGTGGTTTGTATGCATGAATATGTGGAATATATTTCTTTAAACACATATATTCCAATCGTGTGTGGTTCATGGCACATTGGCTCAAAGTAGAGCCCAAATAATCTACAATTTTCTTCAACATGCAAATATAATTTTCAATTGTTGAAGAAGAGTGGAGCATGCATTCTTATCAATAGAGGGTATAAAAATGGAATCTTGATAAGAATGAGAAGCCAAATCATTTTTCAAAAAAATATTTTCATTTGAAACAAATTCCAATTATTTTGAAATCAAAGCAATTTTATTTTTTAAAGAATTGTTCTCTTTTAAAACAGAATCAAGTTTTGAATACAAAACCTCATTTTTCTTCAAAACATCATCACAATCATTTTTATTCTTTAAAATTTTATTTTCTTCTAAAACAAGTTCAAGTTGAGACTTTAAAGAGTCTCTTTCACTTGAAATCTCAACCCTCTCTTGTAAATCATGTTTTGCTTTGAAAATAATTTTTATTTTCTTCTTTTAATTTAATTTTTGCTTTTCAAAGCTTTATACTTTGAAAGCAAGTTTTCACAAAACATAGATAGTTCTTCATTTAATGCATGTGCATTCATGCTATCCTCATAAGAAGAACTAGCACTATCATCTAGTTGAGTGTCCGAAATTACCTCAAGGGAGTCATTCCCTTGGAGCATGAAGCAAGCTTAGTTGGACTCTTCTCCACTAGATTCTTTCTCCACATTGTTTATCGTTTATAGCTCGGGAGAGGTCATGTATTCCACACTGCAAAAGTAGAATCACAATGAGAAACCATAGAAAATTGATCTTTGCTAAGTGTGTATCTAAGTGCCACTAAGGCTTATGCATTGCCTCTATATGCTTGTAATTATCAAGATAAGATCACATAGTAGTGGCAAGGTAAACATGCAATCCTAGGGATTTAAGGTATGCACTCATCTTAAACTTTTATATATCGATGTTGGTAGCATCATACATGGGAGGGGCAGGAAATCCATGAGTGTCTAAACATATGTGTGCAAATGTAAATCTAGATTAACAATCCAAGATCTCACTCCTAGGTGGTTAAATCAAATATCAGGAGCGTAAACTCTGATACCCAATGAAACACACCTAGAGGGGGTGAATAGGTGTTCTAGCTAATCTAGGACAAATGATGTGACACTTCATTTCAACACACTATGTGTAATCAAAGTGTGCAGCCGAATTTCCAGTGAAGAGCCCTGGACTATCTCCTCGAGATTCCTCTAAATTAGGACTTGAGTGCCATATAAAGCTCTCTTGGTTCAACACAACTATGGGCACATACAAACTATATCTAGCATATGAGTATGTGCAATATAAAGCAATGCAAGATATAAGAGATATAGAGTAGAGAGATAGTGGATCAAACATAAATAACAAGATATGTTTCGAAATTCGAGCCACTGCTCTACGTCCCCACCTTCACACAGAAGAATTGCCACTATGTCCACACAGGACCTTCGACAAAGGGACCTCCACTGAGGAATTACAGCTCTACACTTGGAGTACACTACTTCTCTCTCAAACATAATCATCTCTAAACAAGAGGAATAGGCAAAAACCAAAGCAAAGAAAAGATTACAATCTTGGTGATCCAATGATCACAAACAACACTTGATGATCACAATAGACCACAAATAATTTTCCTCACAAAAATAAGATCCTATAGATAGGATTAGAGACGATACCTCAAGTGTGAGAAAAACAAAGTGTTTGAAAAAGAGAATAACAAAGAAAAAAACCTTGGGAAAAACACCAAATAGATTTGTAAAGAAAGATCAAAACTAATTTCTCAAAGACTTCCTTTTCTTTAATTTTTCCAACGCTTTTAAAAACAAATAAAAGATAAAAATTTTAGGCTCAAAAATTTCTTTCATACTTGCTGCAAACCACTGAAAAAGATGTGAAGAATAGCTCCCAAAAACCTTGGTGAAAGCAGCTTGAGAGAACCCCTATTTATAGGCTCTCAAGAATATAGCCGTTGGGGGTCCAGAAAAGGACATTTTTGACCGGCCGTTCGATCGGCCAATGGTCATAGACCATTGGGCCACCGGTCGATCGCCTGGTCAATCGTTACAGGCAAACTCGCCAACCGGTCGACCGTTGGGTCGACCGAGCCTAACAACACTCAGCCTTGTCGGTCCACCGCCCGGTCGATCGACGCTACCTGAGAGTTTGGTTGTTACAGTCGGTCGACCGCCCGGTCAATCGGCCTTATAGGCAAGGCCTTATGCACTTCCTTGTGCACATCAGTCAACCGACCGGTCGACCGAGCTCTAGGTCGATCGACCGGCCGATCGACCGCCAGCAGCTAAGGCTAGGGTATAGGGTTTGAAATTAAGTCTTTTTAACACCTATAAAATCCCATAAAATTTCATAAATTTCACAAAAATAAGTTCTTATAAATATATGAAGAACAAATATGTGTGACCAAAAATCAACACATATTACATACTATTTGAATTATTTTTGTGATATAGAAATAAAGCTTTAACACAAAATTGGTATTTTCCAAAAGTCAAACTTTAAAATAGAAAATTGATTTCTCTCAAACTTGTATAAATACAAAAATAAGATATTTAAACTCTTTTCATAGAGTGCATGGATAGAATCCAATACACATATAAAAGATTTATCTATTTTTTTTACATTAATCCAAAATAAGTTTTGTTAATTACAAAACACATCAAAATAGATTTTCTAAATATATGAAGCATAGATGTACATAGATGAAATCCAATATATATTAAGCCATGTAAACTTATTTTGATTCTATCTATTCATGAAAACCATATATATATATATATATATATATATATATATTATATATATATATATATATATATATTTGAAATCCATAAATCGGTTAAACCGAAAACAAACCATATTGAACTTGTTTGTGTGTCTGTGAACTTGAGCATATCAATACTAGTCTATCTTATATAAGAACTAAAAACAAAGTAAAACTAAACAAACTAAAGTCTTCTTATAGAACTCCTTCTCCAAGCTAACTCGATCCAAAGAGCTTGACTCCATCCGAATGCTAGATGCGATCTTGAAGCGTGAGCTCTTGAATCTACATATGTTAGCTCTAAACTCCTTTGTTGAAGCAGAGCACCTACTAAGATCTTGATAGTAAATCTGAAACTATATAAACACAAAATCATTAGCACTATAACTTTATGAGTTAATTAACATCAAAACTAAAGTGATGGGCCTTTGGCCCAACAATGCATTTGTGTGATTCAGTCAACCAGGCGGTCGACTGACTACAAGAGCTTTACTCTCAGTTGCGTCCAGTTGACAACCCCGGTCAACCGATAGAGGGTTTAGCTTTCTGATTGAGAACAATGGTCGACCGACTGGTCGACCACTATCCCCAACGGTCGAAAATCTGACCGTTGGCGGTCAACTGGCCGAAGAATTTTCTTCTGTATTTTCCCCAACGGCTATATTTTGTTTTCTCTGTTTCTGGGTCTTTTCCCAATGACTCTTTTGGGTCTTCTACTCATGTTTTCATCCCCTATAAATAGTGAGACTATTGAAAAACCCTCTAACAAGATTTTTATAGTTAGATCATGTTTTTACAAGTTACATCAAGATTTAACTTTTTCTTAAACGATTTCCTTTTAAGCCAAAATTTCGTATTCTTGATTTTTAACTTGAGCATTCCCTCTACATCTTTACAGCCTATTTCCATTGCACAATCCCAAAGAGTTTCACCTCATCATCATGGTTATAGAATTGTGATTGTGAGCCATTTTTGTGATCAAGTGAAGATCACTGATTTCCTTCTATTGAGAAGTTGTAGAGATTGCGGCCTCAAGTGAGGTAGTGAGCTCCGCGTTGGTGTTGCGACACTGTGAGAGAGGACTTGTAAGTTTATTGAGTTTAGTGAGAGCTTGTGATGGTTGATGATCTAGTGAGATCAGTCATAGTGAAAATTCTTCATAGTGTTGAAGGCGGGGACGTAGAGCAGTGGCTCGAACCTCGGAACATATCATTATGTTTCCGATTGCTTACTCTTTCTCTCTTCACTCTTCTCTCTCTTTACTTACTTGCACACTTATATTGTTTACTTATTTGCAAGTATTTTTTAAGTTGTGATTGGTATTTACTAGGTTGCTAACAAGTAAATTTTAATTCCGCATTATTTGTCATTTAGTATAACCATCACCTATTCACCCCCTAGGTGATTTACACTTTCACCTTCCTCCTCTCTTTCTTAGCTTCCTTGGTGTTCTCCACCTTTCTCTGTACTTTTTCTGTATCTTACAATGGTGGATTACAACTTTTATTTATAAGATTTTACAAAATAATTTCTATTTGGACCATAAGATGATCTTGATCGTTGGATGTTTGAAGAATCTTGATCAATCTTATTAAGAGTTGATCTTCTTGATCTAGAAGAATTCTAGACCCTTAAATTTTAGAAACAAACATTCATTGAATAGAAACTGAATCCTATTCATCCTTCACCAGAAAAAAAATCAGAGCCTACAAAAGAAACTGATTCTGCTTCAGAAAACGCCTCGATTAGTCAACTTATCCTGATGATTAGTTGACTAGTCTCTGGTATTAGTCGACTTATAAACTATATTGTCGACTACTATATAATGCTTCCTCTTTGTTTCTATTTTTGTATCAGCTCAGTTGACTATATAGTCGGCTGGTCTTGTGTATTAGTAGACTTATACACCTTATAAGTAGACTAATTAGCACCATCTGGTTTGCTTATTCTTGCTTCAAGCCATTATCTTTTCCAACTCAATTGGATCTTCTTAGGTTATCATCTCCTTTTGAAAATAACGCAAAATCCTAACATTGGTGTCCAGCTCATTTGATTGAGAGGATCAAGATAGCTTTGAATGATGATACAAAACTGGAAAAGATAAGATTGGAAGTCAAACACGGACTCCGACAGGCTTTTAAGATATGTGATGGTGCTCTCAGATTTGGTACTCGTATTTGTATTGCCAACATTCTCGAGCAGAAGAGAGAATTGTTGAATGAGGCTCATAGGTCTCCATACACCATTCACCCGAGTAACACTAAGATGTATAGGGATTTGCAAGATATATTGGTGACAATATAAAGCGGGAGATTAAAGAGTATGTAACTCTATGTGTGGTTTGCCAACATGTTAAGGCAGAACACCAGAAGCTAACATGATTGCTTTAGCCCTTCCCATTCCCGAGTGGAAGTGGGAGGAAATTAATATAGATTTTAAGATGGGCCTACCTACATGCCATAGGGGGCAATGATTCAATATTGGTGATTGCTGACAGATTAACAAAATCAGCCCATTTTTTACTCATGAAAGTTACTCTTTTTGCATAAGTTGGCTGGATTATATGCCAATAACATGGTGTTCCAGAAGGTACTACGATCAGATCATCATTTACCTCATAATTTTGGAAGAGTTTTGCACAAAGCTTTTGGTACATGATTGAATTTCACTACGCCTTGTTCGTCCTCACATGACCCTGTTAGTCAATTGGAACTTTTTTAGAATTAGAAACTTTTTTCTGGAACTGAAACGTTTTACAAAATTAAATTTTTTTTCATGAAATATATTATAAAAGTGACTGAAACTGTTTTAGTAGAACTTGGTGAAAATTGGTGAATTGAAACAATTGAAACATTTCTTAGAACATATAAAACTAAAAGGTGAAATATTTCCCAGATCATTTAATGATGTCACATATTAATTATGTATTTTTTAATTACTATCAGTTAATTATTACTTAATAATATTAATAAATAATGTAATTAAATAGGGGTGTAAATGAACCGAACTCGAGTGAGCTGACCTTGTTTTAAGTTAGGCTCGTTTGTTAATCGAGTGAGTCACAAGTGAGCTAATTCAGCAACTAGGCTGACATGTACTGCACGTGAACAATTTGTTAATTCAATAATTCTTGATGTTTAGCTTTTAAGGAACAATAAATTTTCTTTGAAAAACTCTCTTATATTTTATTAAATGAAAGTTACTCATATAATAATAAGGTAGCAAAAGTATTCACGAAATATATGTAAATATCAAATATGGAGCTTATTTGAATCAAACATGTGTAAGTAGCCTTAGCTAATTTTAATTTCTTTGACCTTTGTTTTATTTGTTTAACATTTTCTAATTCATCAAAAATTTAATTTACATGTAAAAATAGATCAATTATATTAAAAAGTTTATTAATATATAAAATTTATTATAAGATTTTGTTGGCCCAAAGGCCTTCCACTCTAGTTTTGATGATGATCAACTCATGTAGTTATGTTTACTAATATTCTTGTGTTTCTAAGTTTCAGATCAATTAGCAGGATATTAGTTTTGGTGATTAGCTTCAACAAAGTGTTTGGAAGCTTATCATGGTGATTCCGGTGCCAAGCTTAAAGATCATACCCTTTGCACTCGGTGGATCGCGTTTGGGAGCAAGTCTACTTGAAGATGGAGTTCCTCAAGGAAGACTTAGGTATCCTAGTTTAGATTATGAGTTTTAGATCCATTTGTAAAGCTTAGTATAGTTGATATGCTCAAGTGCACAAACACACACGTTTTTATGTTTTGATATTTGGTTTTCATGAATAGTTTGATCAAAACAAGTTTTTCATGATTTATATGTATAGTAGATGTTTTCTATTTATACATACATGCTTAACTTATAGACAAACTTATTTTGACGTTTCTATTCATGTTTTGGAAAAATCAAAGTTTGATAAAAATACAAGTTTTGTTTATGATAAAATTGGCAAGACACAAAAATGAATTGATATGATTGATATATGTCTTGAAATTTTTATCACAAGTTTGGTTATCAAAGTAAAATGATAAAACAGTTTTAGAAAGACATGTTTTTAGAAAAACAGTTTTTATTGTGATTAAAACTATTTTTTAGATTTACTGTGAATTTATGGGATTTTTATTGAGTGAAAAGACCTATTTTCAAATCCCGTATCTGTGCAGATCTGCACTGTGCCTGCCAGGCCAGTTCGGTCGACCGGACCGGTCGACCGCACCAAGTGGCCGGTCGACCGGGTCGGTCGACCGATGTGCACAGACGTGCACGCTGGCTACACATTGTAGTCGGTCGACCGGACCGGTCGACCGAGTTGAGAGTTCAACTCTCAGGATGTTTCGGTCGACCGGGCCGGTCGACCGCTAGTGCCCAACGGTCACTTTTCTGACCGTTGGCGGTCGACCGGGCCGGTCGACCGACGCCTGTCAGAGCTGCCAGCTCAGCTCTAACGGCTAGTTTTCTGTTTGGCCTATATAACTCCATCTCTTTGGGGATTTTGGCTAAGATTTTTAAGAGGAAAAATTCCAGTTTTCTGAAGTGTTTAAAAGAGTTTTAAAAAGTAGTTTTTGGGCTTTAAACTTCTAATCTTTATTGTTTTGGGTTTTTGGAAAATCAAAGAGAACTAAGTTTTGGGATTTTGATTTGATCTTTTATTTCTATCATATACAAGAGATTTCCCAAGTAGTTTTTCTTTGTTGCTTGTTTCCAAAAACACTTAGTTCCACACTTGAGCCATATCTTCTATCCTAAACTATTAGGATCTTGTTTCTGTGGAAAAAGAGAAAAGAGAGTGTTTGAGGTTGTTGTTGTAAACCTCTAAGTTGTACACCCTTATTCTTGTTGTATCCCTCTTCGGTAGAGGTGATCGGGTGATTGGTTTGTGAGCCTCTTAGGTAGAGGTGTTTGTTGTAGTTGGCTACGGGCCGTATCCCTCTTCGGTAGAGGTGGATTGTGGTTGTATAGCCTCGGTGGCTTTGTAAGGTTGAGAGAGGAGTTTGGTACTCCTATAGTGGATTGGGAAATCCTACACGGTGGTGTAGGCGGGGATGTAGAGCAAGGTGCTCGAACCTCGAAACAAATCTTTGTGTTAGCGTTTGATCCATTGTCTCTCTAACCCTTACTCTCTTTACTTTGTGCAAGCATCATCATTCATTGCATACATATCTTATACATTGCTTGTGTTGCCTTGCATCTTTTATATTGCAATTCGTTCTTATATGCTTGGCTTGATTGTGTGTGCACATATTTCATATTGCTTGGATTGCTTGTGTGTGTGGGCCTAATTTGTACTCATCCAACAAGAGCTTCACATAGCACCTCAACCCATTTCAAGGGGAATCAAGAGGAGTTAGTCCAGAGCCTCGCAAGGGGAATTCGGCTACACTTGTTGTATTGTATCAAGTTTGTGCAACATTTGCATTAGCTTCCGCATTTAGCGCACTTAATTCACATTTAGTTTCTTAGATTAGCACTTACACCTATTCACCCCCCCCTCTAGGTGTTTTTCCAATTGGTATCAGAGCTAGTGCTCCTGATACTTAGGGTTAACATCCTAGGAGTGATCCATTTGCTTGCTAATCTCATTTGCATTTGTTTGTTTGCACACATTTAGTTTATACCATGGACTTCATGACCCCACCTAGCTATGATCCTTCCAACATTGATATTTGGAAGTATAGGATGTCCATGTACCTAAAGACCCTAGGTTTGCATTTTTCCTTACAGCCACCAAGAGATGTTATCTTGGTGATTGCAATCATATAGGGCCAATGCACAAGCCCTAGAGGCCATTAGAAGCACTTTACCAAAAGAATATCTTTACGTGTTTCTAATCTTTGATTCCGCTTTTGCAGTGTGGAACAAGTTGACAACCCACCACCACCTCGGAGCTTCAAGTTCAAATTCTAGAAGAGGAATCTAGTGGAGAATCCAACTCTCAATGCTTCATGGTCCAAGGAATGACTCCCCTTGAGGTACACTCGGAAACTCCATTAGATAGTGATGATGATGCTAGTTCTTCAAGTAATGATATTGTTGATCCCCATGCTTTGAATGAAGAACTATCTATTGTATGTGAAAAATTATTGAAGTATAAGATTTTGAAAAAAGAAAAGTCAGAAATTGAAAAAGAAAATAAGTGTTTGCATTCTAGACTTGATTGTGTTTTGCAAGAAAAGGTTGAGGTCTATAATGAAAGGGATTCATTGAGATCTCAATTGGCACTTGCTTTAAAAGAAAATAAATTTTTAAAGTCTAAAAATGATTGTGAAACTCTTTTGAAGAAAAATGAAAATATGTATTCTAAAGTTGATTTTGTTTTAAAAGAGAATGTTGCTTTGAAAAAAAAAATCATTTCTATTTCAAATGAGTTGAATGTTTGTTTAGATAAGAATATTGTTTTGCAAAATAAAATTTGCACATGTTTGCCATGCTAGTGTAGCTTCTTTCATCTAGTCTACTAATGCATGTACCTCTTCTTCTAGGATCAATGATGATATTTGTATGTTAAAGAAGAGAGTAGATTGTTTGGGCTCCACTATGAGCCAATGTGCCATGAACCACACACGCTTGGAAACCTTGGTTCGAAAGAAACAAGTTCCATCCTTTATGCATGCACACCCATCACGGCATACACATGCTCCACACGGACACCATCAACACATGTATGCTCATGTGTACACTTTACACATTGTGGACGTAAGGGCCACCTTGCTAAATTTTGCTATGATAGATTACATACTCCAAATTTAGCAAAGAACTTTGTTTGGGTTAGAGAAGGGACTAACCCCCATGGACCCAAAAGAGTATGGTACCAAAGACCACCCCTCCTATTGTTTTTGATGTAGGTGTGGGCTCTCACATGACGTGAGAGTGATGACACCTGGAGTGGATGCGTTCCGGACTTAAGGAAATCAAATGGATGCATCATTTTTCAAGGGAAGATTTGGTGGAGATGACCACCATGTTTTGGAGACAAGGAGAGTTGCTTCTTCGGTTTTGGTAACAATCCTTTACTCCCATTTATTATGTTTACATGCTTTCCACTTCATTGTTTATAGCATGTTTTGATAGGTTATAGCATATTTTTTTTTGATGTCTATGGATTAGTATGTTCATTCCATGTTTATTAGATCATTGACATACATTATAGTATTTGAGACACACATGCTTATTTGAATCATACTTAGTGTTTCTCACTTTTGTTTAAGCTATAGTGTACATCATGAATCTAATACATGTGAATTTACATAGTAATATCATATTTTAGCTTTATCATGATGACTTTTATATTTGTTTTGATGCTTAATGTTTTGAATATATGTTTAAAATGTTAGTTTTCATTAAGACTAGTGATATACTTGTACATAGAGTGGGTTACAAATAAACTATATAATATATATTTGTGCTTGAACGCTTATTTGAACCCATTAGATGTGCTAGTTATACTCTAGTTTTGATGATTCGTACATTTTAAACTTGTATTCCCATTTTTGAATTTGTTTTGTGTTATGAGTTTGCATTTCATGTATATGTGCCTTTTGCCAAAAACATTAAGATATACATGTATACCCCTTGAGTCATTTGCCTTCATGCAAATTTATATATATGGACTCATATGTGTTTAGGGATATGTATGTATAATTATT
>JAVJIF010021226.1:0-53387 GCA_038442645.1 Agave tequilana
AGAAGTAAGCATCTTCAGACTCTAAGCCATGAAACTTGGGGAGAGTGTTGATGAATTGAGGCTGAGCTCAAAATGTATTCACCAACCGATGGAAGTAGAAGCAAGATGGAAGTGAGGTTCGAATGGGATAGAACCTATCCTGTAAGGATGTGGTTGAGCCATAACTGGATCAGGTCTTGGTCCAAACTTGGTGGTGATGTGTTTCTAGTCAACCTAGATGAGTTAGGGTCTCTTGACCACACTTGCATACACAAACACAATCACAATCACAAATAAGTTTACCAATAGTCAACAAGAGTAATCAACCAAGCCTAGTCTAAGGTACCTTGACCTAGACAACTCCTAACTGGTTGATTGTCCACAGGAGGTATAAATGTAGACTTTGACCACAGCTAATCAGTCAGGTCAGGGCAAGATTGGTGGGAGGTTATCCGTCAAAGACGTTCCTTAATAAGTAACCACTAACTTCGGGCTTTCGGCCCTCAATCCCCTTCCTAGACATTTGGCAGGAGTCAAATTCCAACACCTTCCCCCTTAGGATAATCTCCTAGTGAGTTCGGATGTCCCTAAGGCCAACGTCTATCAGATTTACTTAGGCTTAGGTTGTGCGTGCTTGGAGATGGTTTGTGGGCTATGAAGGGTAATGACTTCCCCACCTTATCTTGAATTGGGTTTTGCCCTTAGAATTATTGTGCAAAGTGTGCAAGATACAGAAAAGTAACATTTAAAAGCAAAATATCACCCAAGAATGTTTCCTAAACTATATGCTATGCATACATATCTTGTCTCCAGCTCTCTTCAACAGTAATGTAATAAACGTAATTAGACAAATGTCTAGAATGCAAGTCTAAACGTTTTTAAGCAATTAACAATAACTCAAATTACTATTGAATTAAAATAGGGATGGTAGATAGCAGATATAGCAAAATATAACGTAAAAAACCTTAATTTTTGCGAGCAATATGTCTGCAAAAAAAGAGTCTTTTAGTAGTCCAACGAAATTTTCAACTTTGCAAAGCAATTTCTTAAAATTTTGTTTCCTACTTCGAGAGTAGGGGCACAGAAGAATTTGCAAGTCTTTCTCTTGCAAAGCTTGAATGTTAGATCTGAATCTTCAAGTCCCTGAAACAACACACCAAACTTGTTATAAAATAAATACACCGTTTCTCCCAGCAACGGCGCAAAAATTGATTGTAAAATCAAAGAGTTAAGAGATTTACTGTGTAGCTTGTGGCTAACGGTCGTATCTACGAGGAGGAATGCGATGAAAGCTTTGCGGTGTTCATTTAATAATAAAGAATTGTGCTCGTTTTTTAATTGAAAAGAGAATGGAATGAAGGAGATGATTAAAAGAGAAAGCGACTTTGGAGAAGGCTTTGGAAAAGTGAATTTTGTATAAAGTTTAAAAAGATTGATTTGTATTTTTTAATGAAGAAGAAAATCTGGGCTCACTATTCACTACTCAACCGTTTATTCTTCTATTGAAATCCTTAGTGCCTCAACTTGATCATAGGCAAAACTTAAGGTTGATTTTAGAAAGTTTGAAGTAAAGCATATAAGATGGTTGGAAAAGTTCACTCTTTTCTTTAAGAAACCGTTTTGAATCGAATGTTAAATCATCAAGAAGTTCAAGTATGAGATAAAAACAAATTCAAGGGACGTTCTTAAAAGAAGTAGGAGTTTAAAAATCCAAACCCATCCTCATGTGCCTTCAAGAACACTTTCAAGAAGAAAGGCTTTAAGTTAGGCATGCAAATGATTCATTAGGTCTTTTTCATTAAAATCAGAAGAGAAGAAGAATTGGAGAGAGGTACAATAGTGAGCACAGAAAACTAATTTAGATACTCATGAAAGACAAAGAAAAATGCAAGTAAATAACACAAGACATACCGTAAAATGATTGAAAGAAAATGTAGCTCGATTCTTGTAAGATGTCACTTCAATCTTCAAGTTACAAGCACTCAATTCCTCTCTCTCACAGGTATGTACTGAACTACAAATTGCAAAACAAAATATAACTTTTATACTATCTAACAAAGAGCCTAAATCCTTAAAGAATAAATAAAAATTCTAATCTAGTCTTCGCTGCTTTTTGCTCTGTTGAAACTGGTATTTATAGGGAAAAACCAGAGGGGGGAGATCCTGGGAAGATTGGGGAGCAAACGCTCCCCAACAGACACAACCAAGCCGCGGAAGCATGGCTAGGGCCGCGTTTCCACGGCCCTGGTGTGGCCACTTGGCTACACCCAATGGGTGGCTCTCCTGGTTTGCTGATTCTCTTGTATCTTCTTCTGGTTTTCTCGTTTCTGCTCCAGGATTTGACGAAACAGCCTTTGCTTGTTGGATTTAATCGCTTGATTTGGGAGGATTCTTTTCAACCGATTTTCAACCTCTCTGATATGCCATAATTTTGCCCAGATTCCTTGATTTCAAATTTATTCTGAATTAAATCAGAATTTGGTGGGCTTTGGGCTTGTTTCTCTTTCCTTTCTTTTAGCAATTGGGCCTACATTGAACAAAGAAGAAGAAGACTTATTAATAGGATTTTTAGCTAAAAAGTATGGTAAGGTGACAATGTATATGCAAATATGTGACTGATCAAAGCTCGTTGATGACCTTGTTAAAGAAGTTTAGATGCTTCAAAACCGTTGTCCCTTCATGCGTAGCTCGTATAATTGTTTCTTGAGATACAGCTTGTTGGAGAGACTCTTTGTTATATACAATATCTCTAGCCTTGACCACAATCTCGTAGTTTTTCTTCATCCATCATGTTGTACATGACTTCGTCTGCGAGACATAAGTGGATCGTGCTTGCCGCATTTAGGTCCATATCTTCCCAATTCTTATCTGATATACCTACAAGTTTTGTTGACTTCCCATGCAAGATCTTGTGAAGATCCTGTTGCATCAACAATGCCTTATTTTTTTTTTTGGCCATAAATTGAAGTTTCCTTACCATTGAACTTCTCGATCTCGAATTTTATCGTAAAACTTCCTATCTTCGACATTTCATTTTTGGTCAATTTTTAGCTTTGTTGGGGTGGAATTGATATGCTTTGATAGAAGTTATTGTGCGCAGCAAAAATCATGACAATATATAATACTTGCAAAAGAAAAACTATTGTAGAGCAAACTAGCAATGCCAAGAACGTTGATAACAAGTGTCTATGCTACCCATCCTATTCAGTACAATAGCACACAAGCATCCACTTCATTTAGTTCTAATCCATCCCAATCTGATGAGTTTGAAAAAGACAAGTCAGCCGGTTTGGTGCACGAGCCTATAGTACCGTTTCTAAATAGGCTGAAGAACAACAAGCAGAATCCACACATGGATAAGATAATTGAGATCATCAATCAAGTGAAGATAAATGTGCCACTTTTGATGCCATCCAATAAGTTCCATCTTATACAAAACTTTTAAGTACATGTGCACCAATAAGAGAAAGACTAATGTGCCCAAGAAAGTCTTCCTAACCACTAATATTAGTGAGCAAATGTCGGGTCCTATCCCTGTCAAGTACAACGATCCAGGTTATCCCACCATTGACTACATTATAGGACAAACCGAATTAGTCATGCACTTCTTGACTTGGGAGCAAGTAGCAACTTGTTTCCTTTCTCAGTTTATCAACAATTCGGGTTAGACGATATTAGTCCAACTCGAGTCACCATCTAACTGGCTGACCGGTCAGTGAAAGTTCCCATGGAAAATTAATGATGTCCTTATCCGGGTCAAGGAGTTTATCTACCCTGTTGATTTCATTGTTCTTGAGACACAACCTGTGTTCAGTCCTAAGACTCAAACTCTAGTTACCTAGGGCGCCTATTCCTTACTACTGTCAATGCTATTATCAACTGTAGGATAGGTCCATAAGGTTAAACTTTGGAGATATGACTTGATAAGTCAATGCCTTTAACCTAGAAAAACAACCACGCAAGATAAGAGACCAAACGTTTGAGATAAACTTCATAGAGAACAATTCTAAAGAAGAAAGTGAAGGTATAGAAAATGAGTCTCTATTTCTTGATGAATATTTAAGGATGAGTATGATTATATTAATGAAAAGACATATGTTGGAGATCCTAATTTTATAGTCCCCTTTAAAAAAAGAAAATTTGATTTGAGTATCTTCACTTTTGATGATCTAAGAATATAAGTCAAGGACATCCGATTGACCTAACTTTGAAAACCTCTTTGAAGAGGAACTCATGTGTTTGGATGAACCGATTAGGAATATTTTAGTTAATTACACACCTCCAGAGGAAAGCGTTAATCTAAATTTTGAGGAGATGTATGGAACGATCAAGCAGAGAATAGAATAAATTTTTGTATAAGTTTAACTTAGATTCTTTTTTTTCTTTTAATGTAATTTTTACTTTTCTTTATGTAACTGAGAGGAGAGAAGAGTTTCATGAAGGAATGAGAGCAAACTTGTACTGAGGTTGACACCGGTGTAAGTAAGTCTTTTCTTTCTTTGTTATTTGAATCGAATCGAAGTTTATTTTCTTCTTTACTCTTGTTTTGTTTATTTTCCTCTGATGTGTTTGTAATCTAAGTGAATCCGATAGCCTCGAGGCTGCTTCACCATTGCAAGTGGCCTTGATAGCCTATGGTGATGAACAACCATTCCTTTGTTAGTTTAGTTTGCCCTTTTATTCATAGTGTAGATCGGGAACGTGGAAGATCCTACACACCATGCTTGATCGACTTCAAAGACTAGGCAAGTCATAGCGACGGATCCAAGGTATATGAGAACTGAAGAAGTGAGTAAGAATTTTTAGTTTGTTTCTTTAATCCTTTAGTTTAAATCATCAACATCTCCCAATTCTTTTATTCACTCTTTTTATTTCTTTCTTTAACTAAGTTTCCTATTTTTCAAAATCATCATCTCTTTCTATCTATCACCTTCACAAATAAACATAGTTTTATTTCTTTTTCTTTTAAACAACAAGAGAAGAACTTTAACTATTATCAAGTAAACTCAAAAAGTATCGAACTTACTTAAATATTTTTATCGCTAGTCCCTCTTTGGGGATCACGACCCGCATAGTCACTTGCTATAGTGGTAGTATTGAGTACCTTACACATTTTCTTCTTAATTTCTAAATTATCATTTTCTGTGTGCAGGTTTAAACTCAATCACTTTTCAAGCCGTTTGCAAAACTCTTTGAAAATTTTGGAATGTTGCCATGATTCTTTCCTTAGTTGTAACCGTACCGTGAAGCATTAAACTTTTGCCCTCTCTTCGTGGGGTCTTTGGATGGTTTACCTTCATAGTTTGGGCCATCTTGGGCCTTATCCTAATATACCCTTTCTTTTTCTTGCAACACTTTGACCCATTTCACGTCCTGCCGCATTTTTCCTTTAAGCTTAACCTCGTGATGAGCTCTCTTCCAAGCTAATCCCTTAAATTCTACCTCAAACTGAATTTTCTTCCTTCAGCTTGTATAACTCTCCACACTTCTCTCCTTTCAGGATTACCCTATCTCCTTAGCTAACGTGATGACGCCTTGTTATATTTGGATCTGGCATCCTTCTTCGTCAGCACTCTTTTGGATATTAGATTGTACCGTGCCTCCGGGATATATCAGACCGCCTCCAGAGTACGATTGTTCCATCTTTGCATGTAACATTAACTGTCCCAATGCCGATGATCTTGCAAGCCATTTATCATTTTGACAGTTCATTACTCCTTTGCAACCAAAGAGTTGAACATCTCCTTATATGAACATACATGAACTGTACTATCAGAATCAAATATCCAGTTTTTACTTTAAGAAGTGTTTTCTTTGATGTAGAAAGCCATTAATAGTTCTGTGTAAACACCACTCACCGCTACATCTTCCTCCAGAGCTTGCTCCTTCTTCTTCAATGACTATTGCGGATGCTTGCAGTCCTTCTTTTAGTGACCTTACCTGTGATAAAACTGGTACGCCTTCAATGAACATGGACCTTTCTTTCCTCCTCTTTCTTCCTTCCCGTGACCATCAAACCTGAACTTCCCTGCTCTTCTTGATTTGACCATTTCCTGATCTCATTAGATAAGAGAGTTATAATGACCTCTTTGAAGAAGAGAGTTTATTTTCCTTAGATCACAATAGTAATGATGTGATCGTATGAATCTAGAAGTGAACTGAGAAGTATTAATGCTTTGTCTTCCTCGTCGATTTTCATATCAACAACTAGAAGCTCGTTGATGACCTTATTGAAGAAGTTTAGATGCTTCAACATCATTGTCTCTTCATGCGTAGCTCGCATAATTGTTTCTTAAAATACAGCTTGTTGGAGAGGCTTTGTGTTATATACAATGTCTCTAGCCTTGACCACAATCTCGTAGTTATTCTTCATCCATCACGTTGTACATGACCCTGTCTGCGAGACATAAGTGGATCGTGCTTGCCGCTTTTAGGTCCATCTCTTCCCAATTCTTATCTGATATACCTACAAGTTTTGTTGACTTCCCATATAAGATCTTGTGAAGATCCTGTTGCATCAACAATGCCTTCATTTTTTTTTGTATCATAAATCGAAGTTTCCTTTACCATTGAACTTCTTGATCTCGAACTTTATCGTAAAACTTCCTATCTTCAACATTTCATTTTTCGGTCAATTTTTATCTCTGATACCAATGTTGGGGGTGGAATTGATATGCTTTGATACAAATTGTTGTGCGCAGCGAAAACCATGACAATATGTAGTACTTACAAAAGAAAAACTATTGTAGAGCAAACTAGCAATACCAAGAAAAAAAGTAGAAATAATAATACAAGAATTTAATATGATTCAGCTCAAACATGGCCTACGTCTCCGAGAAGAGAACTTGAGAGAGTTTTATTAATAAATTTGGTACAAGAGATCTAACCTTCTCCTTAATTCTCACAAGAGTATTCGTCTTTCTCTTGAATCTCATTACAAAAGTATTTCTTCTCTCTATGCACCATCTCCTTCTTCTCTCTCTTTCTATTGCTTCCTTTCCTTGCGTTTCAACTTGATTACAATGCTAAGTTACAACCTTTATTTATAAGACTTTACAACACAAATCCTATTCAGTCTATGAGATGATCTCGGCCATCGAATGCTTGAAGAACTTTTCTTGATTTAGAAGAATTCTTGACCTTTCAAGCCTTAGAAACAAATATTCATTGAATAAAAACTTATTCTTATTCGTCTTTCAACCAGAAAGGGAAACTAACTAGCACAAAATTCGAAATAGAAACGGATTCGTGCATCAGATCGCTCGATTAGTCTGTCAGACTGGTCGACTAATCTGTTCATGAGTCAACTTATAATACCATAAGTCGACACCTGTAATCTCTCTGTTAGATTAAAACTTAAATATTCCATGAATATGAAATCACCTATCATGGATCTAGAATCAAATACATCTCAAGAATAAATATATAAATAACTGTACATACCTGAAGCCATTAGTAAGGTTGATGAAAGATTGATGAAGATCCCTTTGTCTTTTTCTTGCAAACCCTAATTTGTAAACTCCTTCTTCTCTCTGTCTCCTTCTCTTTGCACAAAAACCCAAAACTGAATGATGATGGACTCACCCAAAAAAGGGGGGGTTTGTTTTTCCTATAATGGAGGAGAGAAGTGGGTCTACAATTGCAAGTAACCATATGTGATAAAACCACCCATCATGGCCCTTTCTATCCCATATAAATTATTAACCTTATACAAATGTAACCTTTATATTTGGGCATATATAAATATCAGTTAGGCTATGATTATGGAATCCAATTAATAATAAAAGGTTAGTGGGCCACTTAATGTGAGACTAACATTCTCCCACTTGGACCACTAGCCGATTACATTAAAACTTTAGAAAACAAACTAAAAGACTCATTTTAAAAACATTTGACTCCATTGGATTCCATACTGAAAAACTTTGACACGTGATCACGAATTTTAAAAATAATAACTGATAAGCCCAAATAATGAGATACTGTAATGCTGCAATTAGCTTGGATCACCAATGTGAGTCATAGCGGTTATACAACATCTATGTCATACTCCCTTCTACGTACCACAACATTGATAACCCTCACTAATAGAGACTATAACCAAAACGACCCCTGTAATTTGTCTTGTCAAGACTTTTCCTGTTTAACAAACATCCATACATAATATGTGCACACACAGTTGGATAACAGGAAATATAGAAACAAACTTTTATTGCGCAATAGTGTCAATTACATAAGCACCAAAACATACATTACAGATTACTCAAAAGACCCATTCTAATAACATGTTCTTTGAATGTCTTTGGAGGTAATCCCTTGGTCAATGGATCAGCAACCATTAGAGTGGTACTTATATTCTCAATTGACACCCTTTGTTTCTGAACTCTTTCTCTAACGACTAAGTACTTAAGTTCCATGTGTCTGGAACCACTAGAGTACTTACCATTCTTAGAGAAGAAAAACGGCTGCTATATTATCACAAAATATCTTCAGCGGCCTGGCAAAGAATCAACTACACCAAGTGCTGAGATGAAATTGCGTAACCATAATGCATGATTCGTGGCCTCGAAACACGCTACGAACTCAGCCTCCATCGTGGATGAAGCAGTGATAGATTGCTTTACACTCTTCCACGAGATTGCCCCACCAGCTAGCATGAATATAAAGCCTGAGGTAGACTTTCTGCTATCTGGGCAACCAGCAAAATCTGAATCCGAAAAACCGATCACTTCCAACTGATCTGATCTCCTATATGTGAGCATATAATCCTTCGTCCCTTGAAGATACCGCATCACTTTCTTTGCCAATTTCCAATGCTCCATTCCTGAATTACTCTGGTATCTTCCTAACATTCCAACAGCAAAGCTGATATCTGGCCTGGTACAAGTATGTGCATACATCAAGCTCCCAACTGCTGACGCATATGAACTTTCTGCATTTGTTTCTTCTCTAAGTCATTTCTTGGACACTGACTCCACTTAATTTGTCACCCTTCATGATGGGTGCACAACTGGCTGAACATAGTTCCATGTGAAATCTTTCCAAGACTCGATTGATATAACCTTTCTGAGACAGTCCTAACAATCCTCGAGATCTATACCTGAAGATCTCTATGCCAATGACATAAGCTGCCTCACCCATATCAACCATCTTAAAGTTCTTGGTAAGATAGTTTTTGGTTTCATACAGTAAACCAATATCACTACTGGCTAACAAAATATCATCCACATACAGAACCAAAAAGATAAACTTGCTCCCACTGATCTTCAGATATATACACTGATCAACAGTGTTTTCTGTAAATCCGAATGAGGTAATGGTATCATTAAACGTTATATACCATTGCCTGGAAGCTTGTTTCAGTCCGTAGATGGATTTCTTTAATTTGCAAGCCAAGTGTTCTTTTCCTTTCTTTGCGAACCCTTCAGGTTGCTCCATGTATATTTCCTCATCCAAATTTCCATTCAGAAAAGCTGTTTTCACATCCATTTGATGTAACTCTAAGTCATAATGAGCTACAAGGGCCATAATGATTCTAAAAGAGTCCTTCTTTGATACTGGAGAGAGGTTTCTTTATAATCAATGCCTTCTTTCGAGTGAAACCTTTAGCCACAAGTCTGGCCTTATATCGTTCGATATTGCCTTTGGCATCGCGCTTGGTCTTAAAGACCCATTTACACCCGACCTTCTCATAGTTACTAGGCAATTCGATGAGATCCCAGACTTTGTTGGTCCATAGATTTCAACTCCTCATTCATAGCATCAATCCATTTGCTAGAATCATTACTCTCAATGGCTTGTGAAAATGAAACTGGATCTTATTAATCCCAATATCGAAATCAGATTCCTGTAGATACACCACATAATCATCTGAAATGGCAGATCTTCTTTCCCTTTGAGATCTCCTCAAAGCTACCGGTTGTGGTGGTTCTACAACATTTTCAATGGCGATATCCTCATGAAGTGGTGAACCATTATCATTATGTTGTTCTGGTGACTCAGCTTGATGATCAAGCTGAGGGACAACAATTTCTCTTGAAGGTAAGGGTATTGGGATATTTACCCTTATCACCTCAAGATCCACCTTTCTTGGTTCATTACTCCCACTAATTTCGCCATTCTCAAGGAATCTGGCATTACCAGTTTCAACAATTCTGGTACTATGGTTAGGACAATAGAATTTGTGCCCTTTAGACTTATCTGGATAACCAATGAAATATCCAGATATGGTCCTGGAGTCTAATTTCTTTTCATGTGGATTATATATTCTAGCCTCTGCTGGACAACCCCCAACATGTAAATGTCTTAAACTAGGTTCCTACCAGTCCACAACTCGAAAGGAGTTGTTGAGACTGCCTTACTAGGAACCTGTTCAAGATATACATAGCAGTCTTTAAGGCTTCATTCCACAATGAATTAGGTACATTAGAGAAGCTCATCATGCTTCTAACCATATCCATAAGTGTCCGGTTTCGCCTTTCAGCAACTCCATTCTGCTGAGGCGTACCGGCATTGTGTATTGAGCACAAATGCCATGCTTTTCTAGAAATTTGGCAAATAGGCCAGGATTTTGTCCTGACTTATCGTATCTTCCATAATACTCACCACCTCGATCTGATCTCATGATTTTAACTTTTCTATCTAATTGTCTCTCGACTTCTGTAATGAACACCCCAAGAATGTCAACAGCCTGAGACTTTCATGAATTAGATATACATAATCATAACGAGACAGATCGTCTATAAAGGTAATAAAGTATCTCTCTCCCGTAAAACATGGAATAGAGAGTGGTCCGCAAATGTCTGTATGAATAATCTCAAGAAGCTCTTTGCTTCTTGTGGCACCTTTCTTGGTGTGTTTGGTTTGCTTTCCTTTTATGCAATCCACACACACACACCAAAATCAGTGAAGTCTAGGTTATCCAAAATCCCATTCTTCACTAATCTTTCAATTCTATCCCTGGAGATATGCCCCAGTCGTCTATGCCACAAGATAGAAGATTTTTCATCAATTAAGCCACGTTTAGAACCAACATTCGAATGCAGGGTTAAAAGAGATTATGCAAACTCATAATTCAAGAAAATTTTATACAAACCATCACATAAAATTCCATATCCAACTGAAATTGAATTAAACATCAAATTGAGTTTTCCACAACTAAATAAAACTGAATATCCAACAACATCTAATTTGATAAAGACATTAAATTCTTAGAAATCGAAGGTACATAAAAAGTGTCTACAAGATCAATCTGATGACCCGTCTCTAAGAGTAGTCGATAAGTTCCAACAGTCTCGACCTCCACTTTGAGACGGTTCCCCATAAAGACAAATCTTTCACTTTCCTTCGGTTTCCTGGTTGTAAGGAATCCCTGCATTGAATTAGTTATATGAGTTGTGACTCCAGAGTCAATCCACCAAGTATTAGAAGGAACTTCAGCAAGATTTGATTCATAACATACATAAGAAAGATTCATACCTTTCTTTTCGAACCAAGCCTTTCTCTTGTTGCAATCCTTCTTCACATGTCCTTTTCTGCCACAAAAGTAGCATTTGACAGTGAAACTCTTTCCATGACCCTGGCTACTTTCTCCAGGTTTATTCCCTTTCTTTGGTGGAAATCTCTTACCTCTTCCATACTTTCCCTTCTTATGTATAGCTCCTTGAGTTACTGCCAACACCGAGTGATGTCCTTCTTGCCTCAGTCTCACTTCCTCTTGAATGCACATATTAGTCAGTTCATTCAGATTCCACTTATCCTTATGAGTATTATAGTGAATCTTGAATGGTCCGAATTGAGGAGGAAGTGAGTTGAGGATGAACTGTACCAGAAGGATTCATCTACTTTCATTCCCAGTGTTCCTAACTTCGCAGCTTTATCAGTCATATTGAGGATATGTTGTTGGACTCTTCTACTACCATCATATTTCATGGTAGTTAACTCAGCCATAAGAGTGCTAGCCAATGACTTATCAGCAGATTTAACACGGTCTTTTACCGCAGTTAAAAGTTCTGAAGCGTTAGCAGTCTGAGGGAGTGAAGTTTTGATATTGTTGGCAATGGTCATTTTAATGAACATGAGACTGAGTCTGTTCGACCTTTCCCAGGCTTTAGCATGACTAATCTGATCTGCTGTACTTTCAGCAGTGATTTCCTCAGGTTTCTCAACTAGAAGAGCCATGTCAAGATCCAGTACACCCAGTGTGAATTGGACATGTTCAAACCATTCAGAAAAGTTTGTACCATCCAGGGCTGGAATGCTAGATGCATGAGAGTGAAGGGAAGTGGGAACATTCACTGAAACAAAATAGGACAATGCTCACATTAAGGCCTCGAATCAATACAAAAGCATTGAATTTTATGAAGATGAACTATTGATATCACTTTGATTTCTCCTTTGGGCGAAACCTAAGCATATCCAGTGTTCACTCTACAGGTGAGACCTTTTATCACCTATGTAGGTCTAATATAATTTATGCCACCTAGACAGTAAGTCATGTTACCTTTGGGTATCCAATTCTACACCACTGAGTTGCATAAATTACACTACCCTACCCGGTTCGTAATTATTTGAAAGAGACTTTCCTTTGGGCGAGTCCCAATCTCCTAACTAGAACCGCCATCGAGAATATTATTGACTTTAATGTCACCCTTATTGACAAATCTTTTATGTAGTTGTATATTCATAAGGCTTACTAATGTAGGTCACTTTGGCAACTACTAAATCAATAAACCGTATGAATATAAAACTAACCAATAATATTCTCTAACCTTTTATTTGAGTTATTCTATAATACTCCAATGTTGTCACTTGACCAATATCAATCAATATTAACACAATAACATTAAATGTGTAACATACATTTATGATTGAATTAAACAAATATTAGTCGACTGGACAATGTAGATAAGTCGACTAAGCACAAGTCAAGTCGACTACAAAGGAAGTCCCAATCGACTAGGGTCAAGTCAAGTCGACTATAAAAGAAGTCCCAGTCGACTAGGGTCAAGTCAAGTCGACTATAAAATAAACTGTTAGTCGACTAGGCAGAGAAACAGAGAACCATACAGCTTCAGGTCAATTTATTAGTCGACTAGGGCAAGGGATTAGTCGAGTATATAAATTATTAGTCGACTACTAAAATGATCAAGTCGACTCCTGTAGTGATACAGAGAGTTATTAATTTTTTTGGGAGGAGACCTAGTCGACTAGTGGTTCGGGCAAGTCGACTAACAGTCGATAAAACAGAACACTTATAACTGTTTATCGACTGAAGCCATAAAAATCAAAATTAGGGTTTCTAATACTAATTTTGATCCCAGATTTGTACAATTAAAGGAATATTGATTTGTCACATACATTGCATTTATGTTGTCACGTTACCACACTTGTTTGCTAATAAATGATATTAATAAGTGTCTTTTTTCATTGCTAAATGTAGGCCCAAATGCTCAAGGAAATAAATGAGGAACAAGCCCAAAAGCCCACTTTATTCTGAATTAATTCAGAATAAATTCGAAGTGAAGAAGTCTAGGCTATATCTTGGCATATCAAGGGGTGAGAAAAATCCTCCTTGAATCGAGGAATCAAAGCCAGAAAATCAAAAGCTGATTCAGTCAGCGGTTGAAGCAGCAATAAGAAAACCAGCAGGATATACGAGAAGCCCTTCATACCAGGAAGCTCCCCCCTCTTGGTGTGGCCACGTGGCCACACCAGGGCCGCGGAAACGCGGCCCAAGCCGCGTTTTTGCGGCCAACTGATTTCAGTTGGGGGAGCGTTTGCTCCCCCAACGTTCCCGGGATCCTGATTCTTTGGTTTTTAGCTATAAATACCTCTTTCAGCAGAGAAAAAGGCAGCGAAGATTAGGATTAAATTTTGCACTTATTTTCTTAGGATCTAGGTTCATTGTTAGCTAGAAAGAAAGTTGTAATCTTGCTTTTTAAGTTGTAGTCCAGTTTCAAAAACTTGTGAGAGAGAGGACTGAGAGCTTGTACTTGAAGGTTGAAGTGACATCAATACAAAAGTCGGGCCGATTTCTCTTTCACTTGCAGTACGGTATGCTTTATATTATGTCATTATTTTCTTCGTTTTTCATGAGTAACTAAACACTTTTTCTGGGCTAGTTATTGACTCTCTCTTGTTTTCTTCTCTTCTGTTTTTAAAAGAAAAAGACCCGATGACTCATATGCATGCCTCCCTTAAAAGCCTTTCTTTTTGAAAGTGTTCTTGAAGGCACATGAGGATGGGTATGGATAGTTGATTCACCATTCTTTCTTGAACTTCTTGTGAATCGTTTTTAATTCATTCTTGCTTCTTCACGCTTTATATTTTAATATCCGATTCCAACTCTTTCTTGAAGAAAAAGGACTCAAACCTTCTTCATCTTATGTGCTTTACTCAAAGCTTTCTAAAGAAAAGCAACTTTAAGTTTTGCAAATAATAACTTGAGGGACTTAATACTTTAAGAGAAGAATGAACAATTGAGTAGGAAGATAGTAAGCCCAGATCAGATTTCATATTATAAAACAACATCACAACTCTTAAAGCTTTTTACAAATCACCTTCTCCAAATCCTTTTCTGAAAGTTGAAATTTCTCTTTTTCATCTCTTTTCCTTCCATTCTCTTTTTCCTAAAAACGAACACAAATTCCTTGTTTTTTAAAACGACTCATCGAAAAGCTTCCATCGCATCCCTCCTTGTGGACACGACCCGTTAGCCACAAGCTACACGGTACATTCTTAAACTCCTTGGTTGTTTTCTTTATTTTAGCAATCAATTTTTGGCGCCGTTGCCGGGGAGGGAACGGTGTAGTTGTTTTAACAACTTTTGTGTGTTTGTTTCAGGGACTCGAAGATCAAGATCTAGCATTCAAGCTTTGCCAAGAAGACTTGAAAATTCTGTGCCCCAACTCTCGAAAGTAGGAAATAGAATTTCAAGAAATTGCTTTGCAAATCTGAAATTTTTTGGGACTACTAAAAACTTTGTTTTGCAGGACATATTGCTCGCAAAAACTTTAGTTTTTATATGTCATATTTGTGCTAGTGTTTCTATCCAACATCCCTGTTTTTAAGTCAACAGTAAAAGATTCGTTGAAAGTTAAAAATTGATTAGACATTTGCATTCTAGGCACAAGTCTTTTCAATTCTTTTACTTTACTGTTGAAGATAGCTGGAGACAAGGTATGTATGCATAGCATATAGCATAGGCAACATTCTTGGGTGATATTTGCTTTTGAATGTTACTTTCTATATCTTGCACACTTTGCACGAATCAATTCTAAGGGCAAAACCCAAATCAAGATAAGGTGGGGAAGTCATTACCCTTCCTTAGCCCACAAACCATCTCCAAGCACGCACAACCTAAGCCTAATTAAAATTTGATAGACGTTGGCCTTAGGGACATCTCGAACTCAATAGGAGATTATCCTGAAGAGGAAAGTGTTGGAAATTGACTCCTGTAAAATCAGTGTCAAGGAAAGGATTGAGGGCCGAAAGCCCGAAGATTGGTGGTTACTTAATTAAGGAACGTCTTTTGACGGAAAACCCCCACCAATCTTGCCCTGACCTGGCTGATTAGCTTTGTTAGCCCAAGAGGTTACACTCTCTTGTTTTGTGTTTTGATGATGACAAACCAAATAGAGCTATTTGGTACTAATGAATTTGTTCAAGATAAGTTTCAGGTTTTGTACCATGTTTGGAGACCATTGGCTTAGCTTTTGCAAGAACTTCTAAGTTTCACATAGCAAGGAAGGCAAATTGCACAATCAAGGAAGAATCATTGAAGAGAAGGCACAAGCAAGGCATTGGATGGCTCAAAGACTTGAAGATTGCTCAAAGAGTATTTAATCATTGTATTTTTAGTTTTATAGTTTGTTAAAGAATAGTGGATAGGTTTGAAGCTCTATCACACACGTTTTTGCGCACATGTTTATTCCAAAATGTTTTCTTATAATTTATACAAAAACATTTTGTTTACAAGATTTGGCCTACAGATATATATTTGTGTTTTATACAAATCTATGTTCAAAAATATTTTTATCAAATCAAAATCCCCTTTGTTTTCTCTTCAAAACATGATTTTTGACCTGAGCCAGTCGACCGAACGGTCGACCGGACCTATGACAGGTTTGGCCGGTCGACCGTCCCAGTCGACCGTGGCTCTGGCTGTGCACATATCTGTGTGCACGTTGTATCGGTCGACCGACCGGTCGACCGACTGTAAGCAACTGTGCTCTCGGTTAGATTGGGTCGACCGGGCGGTCGACCGCTGGCCTGCAACGGTCAAATATTTGAACGTGCGGTCGATCCAAAGATCCGTTGAACAGTAAACGGCTATTTTCTGGGGTGTTTTAAGTTTTGTCTTTTTGTGTTTAAAATTTGATTTAGGGATATATTTTGAATCTAATATTTCTTAATTAGCCTTAAGTTTGTTTTATCTCTTAACCTAGCCCTCTCCTATAAATAGGGGTGTTTGGGGAGAGATTCATTACAACAATTATTGCTAGAAAATTCAAAAAGTTTAAGGCTTTCAAAAGACTTTGTTTCTTGGTTTTTGGGCTGAAATTCTCTCTAATTTCTGAAGTATTTTTGTGATACTCTCTGATTTAATTTCTTTTCTCCTTACACACAAGAGCTTCATTCCTACTCAATATTCTCTAAGGACCTTTGTAAGGGAAGAGATATTTGAAAGAGAGAGTTTGTGGTCTTTTGACTACCAAGGAAATTACTTGTACTTGAGATTGTAGGAGTTGGGTACTTCATTGTATTTGAGATCTTTGTGATAGTGGAAGTAGCTAGAATCCTTCTGGGGAAGGCGGGGAGTAGAGCTGGGTGCTCGAACCTCGATAACATATCCTTGTGTTTGCGATTGGTTTACATTCTTGCACTCCTTACTCTACTTTGCTTGCACTTGTTACTTGCTCATCATATTCATTGTCATACTTGCTTACATTCATCTTGTGATTCTTGATTGGTGATTGTTATGACTTTAAATTTTTTTATTAGTCTTTGATTAGCATCATCACCTATTCACCCCCCCTCTAGGTGATTTTCAAGCTTGTGGTCAAGGTCTATATTCTACCTCTTGTGGACAATCAACCAGTTAGGAGTTGTCTAGGTCAAGGATACCTTAGACTAGGCTTGGTTGATTATTATTGTTGACTGCTGTTTGAACTTGTTGTGATTGTGATTGTGTTTGTGTATGCAAGTGTGGTCGAGAGACCCTAATTCATCTAGGTTGACTAGAAACACATCACCACCTAAGTTTGAACCAAGACCAGATCCGGTAATGGCTCAATCCACATCACTGCAGGATAGGTTCTACCCCATTAGGACCTCACTTCCATCATGCATCTCACTTCCATCGGTTGGTGAATACAATTTTGAGCTCAAGCCTCAATTCATCAACACACTCCCCAAATTTCATGGTCTAGAGTCCGAAGATGCCTACTTCTTCATAAGAGAATTTGAGGAAGTATGTCTTATGATGAAAATCTCACACCTTGTAGACGATGCTATTAGGTTGAGATTTATCCCTTTCGCACTTAAGGACCTAGCGAAAAAGTGGCTCTACAGCTTAGCAGCCGGTTCCATCACATCCTGGGATGGTTTCATCAAGGTTTTCTTGAAGAAATTCTATCCTATCCTTAAAATCGCTCTCATTAGGAAGACGATCATGCAATTCAAGCAAGAGCCTAGTGAACCGTTCTGGAGGAACTTTGAACGCTTCAAAGACCTCCTTGTCCAATGTCCACACCATGGAATAGAGAAATGGCGACAATGCCAAATTCTCTATGACGGTTTAGACTATTCCACCAAAACCCTCTTAGATAGTATGTGCCAAGGGGGTTTCTTGCAGAAAGATGAAGATGAGGGATGGGATTTGTATGAAAATTTAGCTGAGAAAACCATCCAATGGGAATCTGCGAGTGAGACCCATAAGAATCCTAACTCCATCTCTTCAAAAGGAGGTCTCCACTCCATAGAATCGTCCATCGCTAATGAGGCTAAGTTAGCTAATTTAGCTAGAAGACTGGAAGCTCTAGAGACGAAAGAACCAAGTCCAGTCAATCAAGTCAGCCCGAACCAATTTCCACCCCGGGCTGCACTTACTGTCAAGACATAAACCATGTATTCGAGAATGCCCAGTGTTTCAGGCTCAGCAATCCTATCACGAACCGATGAATGCGGCCTTTTCAAGGTCGAACAACAATCCTTACGCTCCAACGTACAATCCCGGCTGGAGAAATCACCCTAATTTCTCATGGAGCCAGAACAACAATGACCATTCACGATCCAATCATGCTAACCACTTCAATCATGGTAACAATTCTTCCAATCATCAACCCAACTTCTCCAATTTCCATAATAATTCTCCCAACCATCCACCAAGCTTTCCAAATTATCAACAGAACTTTCCTAACCAAGCTCCACAATCCTCCTTCCATAATTCTCAATTGGAAAGAAGAATGACTGACTTTGAGAGAAACATGGAGAGATATATGAAAACCAAGACTCTCTCATGCAAACCATTCAGAGGCTAGAAGTTCAAATGAGTCAACTGGCCAACCCACAAAATGAGAGACAAAGGGTACCCTGCCTAGTCAGCCAATCACCAATCCGAGGAATTCCCAACAAGCTCATCTGGTTGAGGATCCTTCATTCAATCAATGTAATGCTGTGCATACATTGAGGTCAGGAAAGAAAAGTTGATCACCAAGTGTCAACACCCACCAATCCTATTCAGCACAACCACAATCAAGCTTCCACCTCATCCAATCCAATTTCTTCCAATTCGGACGAGTCTGAAAAAGACAAGTCAGCCAGCCAGGTGCACCAGCCTATAGTACCATTTCCGAATAGGCTGAAAAACAACAAGCAAAACCCGCACATGGACAAGATAATCGAGATGTTTAACCAAGTGAAAATAAATGTGCCACTCCTTGATGCCATCCAACAAGTTCCTTCCTATGCTAAGTTTCTTAAGGACATGTGCACCAAGAAGAGAAAGACTAATGTTCCTAAGAAAGTCATCCTAACCACTAATATTAGTGAGCTATTTTCGGGTCCTATCCCTGTCAAGTACAAAGATCTAGGTAGCCCTACCATTGCCTGCACAATAGGACAAGCCGAGATTAGTCGTGCACTTCTTGACTTGGGAGCAAGTATCAACTTGCTTCCATTCTCTGTTTATCAACAACTCGGGTTGGGTGACCTTAGTCCAACTCGAGTCACCATCCAACTGGCTGACCGTTCTGTTAAAGTTCCAAAAGGGGAAATTAACGATGTCCTAATTCGGGTAGGAGAGTTCATATACCCTGTCGATTTTATAGTTTTAGAGACACAACCTGTGTCCAACTCCAATCGTAGGGCTCAAACTCCGGTCATCCTAGGTCGACCATTCCTTGCCACTGCTAATGCCATAATCAATTGCAGGAATGGGTCTATGAGGTTAACCATTGGAGACATGACTAGAGAAGTCAATGTCTTCCATCTAGGAAAACAACCCCGTGACATCGAGGACCAAACTTTTGAAGTAAACCAAATTGAGAACTTGACAAGTGAACACGGGGAAGAATTGGATTCAGAAATGGAGATTGACTTCGAGTTAGAGTCTGATGACTTTAATCTCGATCAGGTGGTAGATTCTGCCGTGAATTGGGCTTCAAACCCAATTTCACCTACAATGGAGCCAACAGATTTGACTAGTCCTTCTAGTGAGCCTGCCTCTTCTTTAGAATTGAAAGCCCTTCCTGCGCATCTCAAGTACGCCTATCTAGGCGAACAAGAGACCTTTCCCGTCATCATTGCCTCTTATTTAAATGACGGGGAAGAAAAAGATTTGAAAGATATTCTAAGGAAACATAAGGAAGCCATCGGGTGGACTATGACTGATATTAAGGGAATAAGTCCAACCATCGTTCAACACCGCATCCATCTCAATGAAGACGCCACACCCAAGAGAGACCCGCAGCGTAGGTTAAACCCTATTATGCAAGAGGCTGTTCATGCTGAAATCATAAAACTCTTAGACAATGGGATAATTTATCCCATTTCGGATAGCCAATGGGTCAGTCCTGTCCACGCGGTCCCAAAGAAATCTGGTTTCACCGTAGTGGAAAACGAGAACAAAGAGTTGGTTCAAACTCGACTTCCCACGAAAATTCGAGTTTGCATTGACTATAGGAAACTGAATGCTGCAACTCGTAAGGACCATTTTCCACTTCCCTTCATTGATCAGATGCTTGAACGTTTAGCGGGTCACGAGTACTACTGCTTCTTGGACGGTTACTCGGGCTATAACCAGATCCCTATCGCTCCTGAGGACCAAGAAAAGACTACGTTTACCTGTCCATTTGGGACATTTGCTTATCGTCGAATGCCATTCGGCTTATGCAATGCCCCAGCAACGTTTCAACGTTGCATGTTGAGTCTTTTCTCTGACATGGTAGAGCGCTTCTTAGAAATCTTCATGGATGATTTCTCCATTTACGGAGATTCATTCACTCAATGTCTCCACCATCTTGAACTCGTCCTCCAACGTTGTGCTGAAAAACATTTGACACTAAACTGAGAGAAATGCCACTTCATGGTGAAACATGGAATTGTCTTGGGTCATGAAATATCCAAGAAAGGAATAGAAGTGGATAGAGCCAAAATCGAGGTTATTGCTAAGCTTCCCGTGCCCAAATGCGTTAAGGACATTAGATCCTTCTTAGGACACGCTGGTTTCTACCGAAGATTTATCAAGGATTTTAGCAAAATTGCTAGGCCCTTGACTAATCTGTTAGCTAAGGATGTGTCCTTCACTTTCGATGCTGACAGCATCACTTCTTGGGAGAAGCTTAAGAGAGAGCTGATTTCTGCACCAATCATATCTGCACCGGATTGGTCTAAGCCGTTTGAGATTATGTGCGATGCTTCTGATTTTGCCATAGGCGCTGTCCTAGGACAACGTATTGATAACAAGCAGCATGTGATCTACTACTCTAGTAGGACTCTCAATGACGCTCAACTGAACTACACTACGACCGAGAAGGAATTCTTGGCAGTAGTGTTTGCCTTAGAGAAGTTTCGTCCCTACCTACTAGGGTCCAAAACTACCATCTTCACCGATCATTCTGCACTTAGGTATCTCATGATGAAGAAGGATGCCAAGGCCCGACTCATTCGTTGGATCCTCCTTCAAGAATTCGATCTCGAAATTCGAGACAAGAAAGGCTTAGAAAATGTCGTTGCTGACCATCTCTCACGGATTCCCAATTCTCCATGCAACGAATTACCCATCAATGAGGATTTTCCTGATGAACATCTCTTAGCTATCTCTAGGGAACCTTGGTTTGCTGATATAGTGAATTACTTAGTCACAAACCAACTCCGTCTCATTGGTCCAAAAATGATGTTTACCGGTTCTTATCCAAGTCCGGTATTTCTATTGGGAGGAACCTATCTTTTCAAGTATTGTTCCGACCAAATTATAAGGAGATGCATTCCCGATGAGGAGGTTAGGAGTGTTCTGTCCTTTTGTCACGAACTTGCATGCGGTGGACACTTTGGTCCCCGCAAGACTGCTGAAAAGGTGCTACAAAGCGGGTTTTATTGGCCCACTCTGTTCAAGGATGCCTATGATTATTGCAAGACGTGCCCTAGATGCCAAATGGTAGGTAGGATCTCACATCGAAATATGATGCCCCTCAACCCAATTCTAGAAATAGAACTCTTTGATGTTTGGGGCATCGACTTTATGGGTCCATTTCCTAACTCATTTGGGAACCAATACATATTGGTTGCTGTGGACTACGTGTCCAAGTGGGTAGAAGCCATTCCTTGTAAAACTAATGATAACAAAGTTGTCATAAAGTTTTTGAGAGAGAACATTTTTTCCCGCTTCGGAACCCCTCGTGCTATCATCAGTGATAATGGCACCCACTTTTGCAATAGATCTTTTGAAGCCCTTATGCGAAAGTATGCCATAACTCACAAGTTGTCCACACCATATCATCCTCAAACCAGTGGGCAAGTTGAGGTTTCAAATAGACAAGTCAAACTTATATTGGAGAAAACTGTGAACCAAAACCAGAAAGATTGGTCCTTAAAACTTGTAGATGCTCTATGGGCCTACAGGACCGCTTTCAAGACGATTTTAGGAATGTCTCCCTATAGGTTAGTCTATGGCAAACCTTGTCACTTGCCCGTTGAGTTAGAGCACCGAGCCTTATGGGCAATCAAGCAGTTGAATTTCGATTTGACTAAGGCCGGTGACCTTCGAAAATTACAAATTTCCGAATTGGAGGAATTGAGAAATAAGGCCTATGAAAATGCTAGGATCACTAAAGATAGAGTGAAGATTTTTCATGACAAGCACATCATAAGAAAAACCTTTGTCCCTGGTCAAAAAGTCTTACTCTACAATTCTAGGCTTCATCTTTTCCCAGGAAAATTGAAATCACGATAGACTGGGCCATTCGTTGTAAAAACAGTGTTTCCACATGGTGCAGTTGAGATCAGTGACCCCAAGAATGGAAATGACTTTAAGGTAAATGGTCAACGCCTTAAACCTTTCTTGGAATCGGTGCCGGTAGATGAAACAGTAATGGGTCTTTTTGACCCAGTGTATCGGTAACTTTCCTCCTTTCCATTTTATTTCATGCTCTTATACATTTCTTTCATTCATTGGGGACAATGCATGAGATAAGTGTGGGGGAGGGTTCTAACATGGCTGATAATAAAAAAAAAAAATTGAAAAGGGTAGACAATATTTTGATATATTTTTTGTAAGAATTTAAGTCAATTTTAAGGAATAGGAAAATCATAATTAGGATTTCTTACACTTGGTCGAAATAAAATAACTTGTTTGATTTTTAGAGTCAGGAAGAAATTTAGGAAAGTAATTTAGTCTTGATATTTACCTTAATGACATATGCACACAAAATACACTTACACACTTAGGGTTTGAAAACAGAGACTCTTATGCCTCATATAAAAAAAAAAGTCTAATTATTGAGTAGCTAGGTGCTTTGGCCTAAGCAAGCCTTAGTATTTATGCAAAAGATAATTAGACAAGTTTGAGGAAAAAAAAAGTATTCTCTGATTAAGCTGGGTATTTATGCCTCATGAAGCATAAGTATTCACGCCTAAAAGGGGTACCTCGTATAAATAATGTGTATCCTCTGATTAAGCTGGGTATTTATGCCTCATGAAGCATAAGTATTCACGCCTAAAAGGGTTACACAGTATAAATAAAAACCTTGGTTTCATGGCCTTATCTGCTCGGGTATTTAGGTCCTTAGGGGTGTTTTCTCACCTGGTGCCATAAAACCGTCTGGTTTGGGTGTCACCAACTGAAAGCTCGTTACATGGGCAGATTAGAAAGCCTAATGAAATTGAGGAATAAAAGTTCACAAAATAAATAAATAAATAAATAAATAAATATGAGGCATAGGAGTTAATGTTGAAGAATCCTTAGTAAACTTCACAGTCACGATGGTGCATACGAATCAGGGTAAATTAATAGAGTAGATGAGAAGTACAATTTGACTCCTTACTTTAATTGATGACATGTTTTTGAATGGAGACTAAGTTTAGGAATGAAAATTTGATATTCCTATAACTTATAGATTACTTAAGATCTCACAAATATACTTCAAATATTTTCTCCTTCAAAATATAAAAAAAAATGCTTTTCGAAAATACTAACATTTTCTCTTCCTTTTTGGATTTTGTGGGTATAATCCGCTGAAAACCCTCACGAGACAAAACTCGTCCTCTAGGGGTGACCTAGAGATTTAACGGCTTGTTGCACATGCTCAGTGCAATCGAGTGACCTGCGAAAGTGGTCTAATAATTGATTCTAGTTAGTATGATGTTTTGCTCGAGGGCGAGCAAAAGATAAGTGTGGGGGTGTGATTTGTCACATACATTGCATTTATGTTGTCGCGTTACCACACTTGTTTGCTAATAAATGATATTAATAAGTGTCTTTTTTCTTTGCTAAATGTAGGCCCAAATGCTCAAGGAAATAAATGAGGAACAAGCCCAAAAGCCCACTTTATTCTGAATTAATTCAGAATAAATTCGAAGTGAAGAAGTCTAGGCTATATCTTGGCATATCAAGGGGTGAGAAAAATCCTCCTTGAATCGAGGAATCAAAGCCAGAAAATCAAAAGCTGATTCAGTCAGCGGTTGAAGCAGCAACAAGAAAACCAGCAGGATATGCGAGAAGCCCTTCATACCAGGAAGCTCCCCCCTCTTGGTGTGGCCACATGGCCACACCAGGGCCGCGGAAACGCGGCCCAAGCCGCGTTTCCGCGGCCAACTGATTTCAGTTGGGGGAGCGTTTGCTCCCCCAACGTTCCCGGGATCCTGATTCTTTGGTTTTTGGCTATAAATACCTCTTTCAGCAGAGAAAAAGGCAGCGAAGACTAGGATTAAATTTTGCACTTATTTTCTTAGGATCTAGGTTCATTGTTAGCTAGAAAGAAAGTTGTAATCTTGCTTTTTAAGTTGTAGTCCAGTTTCAAAAACTTGTGAGAGAGAGGACTGAGAGCTTGTACTTGAAGGTTGAAGTGACATCAATACAAAAGTAGGGGCCGATTTCTCTTTCACTTGCAGTACGGTATGCTTTATATTATGTCGTTGTTTTCTTCGTTTTCCATGAGTAACTAAACACTTTTCTGGGCTAGCTATTGACTCTCCCTTGTTTTCTTCTCTTCTGTTTTTAAAAGAAAAAGACCCGATGACTCATATGCATGCCTCCCTTAAAGCCTTTCTTTTTGAAAGTGTTCTTGAAGGCACATGAGGATGGGTATGGATAGTTGATTCACCATTCTTTCTTGAACTTCTTGTGAATCGTTTTTAATTCATTCTTGCTTCTTCGCGCTTTATGTTTTAATATCCGATTCCAACTCTTTCTTGAAGAAAAAGGACTCAAACCTTTTTCATCTTATGTGCTTTACTCAAAGCTTTCTAAAGAAAAGCAACTTTAAGTTTTGCAAATGATAACTTGAGGGACTTAATACTTTAAGAGAAGAATGAACAATTGAGTAGGAAGATAGTAAGCCCAGATCTGATTTCATATTATAAAACAACATCACAACTCTTAAAGCTTTTTACAAATCACCTTCTCCAAATCCTTTTCTGAAAGTTGAAATTTCTCTTTTTCATCTCTTTTCCTTCCATTCTCTTTTTCCTAAAAAACGAACACAAATTCCTTGTTTTTAAAACGACTCATCGAAAAGCTTCCATCGCATCCCTCCTTGTGGACACGACCCATTAGCCACAAGCTACACGGTACATTCTTAAACTCCTTGGTTGTTTTCTTTATTTTAGCAATCAAATATGAATAGAATTTTCTTTTGAAACAATTAGACAAAACCTCTTTAAAAATTTTACAGTAGAATGATCAAAATTTCATTTTGAAACAGTTAAGCAAAAAACCCTAATTTATGAATTTTAGATCTCAACAGGAATTGTTCATAATTTTAATTCTGAGATGCATAGATTCTTAAACGAAGCTCTGATACCAAATGTTAGATTAAAACTTAAATATTCCATGAATATAAAATCACCTATCATGGATCTAGAATCAAATACATCTCAAGAATAAATATATAAATAACTGTACATACCTGAAGCCATTAGTAAGGTTGATGAAAGATTGTTGAAGATCCCTTTGTCTTTCTTCTTGCAAACCCTAATTTGTAAACTCCTTCTTCTCTCTGTCTCCTTCTCTTTGCACAAAAACCCAAAACTAAATGATGATGGACTCACCCAAAAAAAGGGGGGTTTGTTTTTCCTATAATGGAGGAGAGAAGTGGGTCTACAATTGCAAGTAACCATATGTGATAAAACCACCCATCATGGCCCTTTCTATCCCATATAATTATTAACCTTATACAAATGTAACCTTTATATTTGGACATACATAAATATCAGTTAGGCTATGATTATGGAATCCAATTAATAATAAAAGGTTAGTGGGCCACTTAACGTGAGACTAACACTCTCCACTTTCTGTTTGGTTCCTAGTCGACTTATGCTTGATTTGCTTTTTTTTTTTTTTCTTTCTTCTTTTCTAAATAGATTGGGGATCATTATCTCTTCTTGAAAATAAGATAAAATACTAACAAGCTGGCTCATCTTTGATAGTGAAAAATTGCTCACGACTTTCGACCGATCAACTTCTGCAACACCATCTACAAAAGTATAGCGAAACTCCTAGTTAACAAATAGCTGCTTTTTCTGGGACTTATGTTCATAGGGCGCAATATAGATTCCTCCCCCAGGAGAGAGATTGCTGACGGTATCATGTTAATGCAAGAGATATGACACTCCATCAAGTCAAGTAATGAAAAATGGAACCCTTTTTTCATCGTGGCAGGTTGCGGATTTGAATCTCTAGATGCGCAGAAAATAAACAAATTTCTGAATTACGAAATTACAGGCGCACTGTTATAGGCTTATACCCAGTTGTTTGAATTTACAGATAGCTTCTGATTTACATCTCTCTCTCTCTCTATCTGTGATGGATGAGGGAATTTTCAAATAAAAAAAAAAAACAGACGTTAACTATTGCAGGCTCATATGCAGTGATTCAGGTTCACATTTGATGTAAGCTCGCGGTTTTTTTTTTTTTTTTTTTGGGGAAATAAATAAATAAACAATGGATGAATTCCATTTTGGTAACTATTACAGTTGGTGGGTATAATTTCTGAATTGACATCTGTTGAGCCCTAGCCTCAGCTTTTGTTCTCTCTGAATTTCCTCTCCTCTTTTCAAGGCAACTTTGCTTTGACTTTTAGACCAAAATTTCACCGTTGAATTCATTCTCTTCCCTTGTTGAATTCATAAGGCATCAATTGACTTCTTTCCACTTAACAAATAAAATATAAACAAGCTGAATTGACCTTTCAACAGAACTTAGACAGGCGGATAATAGAAAGTCAAAATAGGCGCTTAAGTATCCTATTAAATTATTTATTTATATGACAACAGCTGCCATCAATATTTGTTTCAGGTAGGTTGTGATTCTAATCTAGATCCATCACTTTTAACGAGTCTAATTAATTGGCAACCTTTAATTATGAATTGTGTCACCGGCAGATCATTTCATATTTTCTATGATTAGATTTCAAGTCTAAAATTAAAATTACAACCTAATAATAATAATAATAATAATAATAATAATAATCAATTTAGTTATTAACTGGATTTGCAAACAAGGGCAGACCCACATGGGGGCGATCGGGGCAATTGTGCCTGGGGGCGGAGCCAGGATTCTCATTCAGGGGGGCACCATAGTTCAGTGTCATTTTTATTCCATGATTATAATGAAAAGGAAAATAAACATAGTTCTAAAGTTTAAAACAGCAGATGCAATTCAAGAATTATTTATATAATAAGGAAGAGGAGATTTCATTTTAATCTCCTAAGTCAAATCATAATTAGAAATAAAAAACTCGCTAGCATAATTTTATTCGCTTCAGTCACCTCTTATTTTAAAGTAAGGATGTGTGCCCACGTGTCAAGTATTGAAGCGCTCATCAGCGGCGAAAGATCAAAATGCCTACAAGTAATCACTTCAAAAAAAAAAGCGGACCGTTTCGAAAATGCGTTGTATCTGAGGACGGGATGTTTCTGAGGACGGCGACTATGATTGAAGTCCTCACAAAATGATCGCAGTATAGAATACTGCGCCTATGATCGCAGTCCTCACAAATCATAGTCGCAGTCCTCACAAAATGCCTTATTTCTGAGGATTGCGACTATGATCGTGGTGCTCACAAAATGATCGCTGCATGGTCGCAATCCTCACAAAAATATCATGTTTATGAGTGTTTATATATTGCAATCATGATTAAAGTTATCTTTATTAGGGGTGCGATCATGGTCGCAATATTCCCAAAAATGTCCTATATTTGAGTCTTTATGAGGACTATAACCATGATCGCAGTCCTAAAAAAGGAATGTGACCATGATCGTAATTCTTACAAAATGCCCTATTTTTGAGATTTTGTAAAGTCTGCGATCTTGGTCGCAATCCTCTTTATTAGAACTGCGATCATGGTCGCAGTCCTCACAAAATGTCCTATTTTTGAATTAGTCCTCACAGAGGACTGTTATCAGGAATCGCAATCCTCATATCAACATCGTCATCATCAGTAAACCCCTGTCCACTGACATTGAATGATTCCCTAATGCTTTTCAGATTTAAACACAAACAAAATTATGAACTTGGGTTTTTTGTTTTCCTAATTATAAAGCGAAATAGATGACTGTAGCAAAATTTTTCATAAAGAAGCTAATTAAGATACTTTAATTCCTGACTTGCTAGTTTTTTCCTTGTGTGTGTGTGTGTATATATATATGTGTGTATATATATATATATATATATATATATATATATATATATATATATATATATATATATATATATAATATATATATATATATATAGAGAGAGAGAGAGAGAGAGAGAGAGAGAGAGAGAAATGTATATCAGCCTGCAGCTGAGAGAACTTTGTCAGCCTGCGGTGACGTGGCTCAAGATTTGTCACGCCACTAACTTGCGGCCCGCTTATAGGAAGAAGTTAAATTACTAGATACCCCTTATGAAAAGCTACTCTGTCGGTAAAATACAGTGGATATGTATAGTTTATTATATTTTTATATTATGACGTTATTCAATTTTTATGACAATTATCTTTTATAACTGCGGCCAAACTGCCAACATTTTTTTATTAAATCACGAAACTAATTTGAATGCTTCTTTAATTTTTTTTTAATCTGATTTTAATATAGTCGCAGTTTACTTTTTTTCGCATGTAATGTATAATGCGATCAAGGACTCGACTATGATCGCAGTACTTAATGAGAGCGATAGTATAATCGCAGTTTACGTATTATTCTATATTTTTTGTTTTTCATTTCTGACTGTTGTCTGATCCTCCTATGAACTATTAAATTGGTTTTTACATATAGTATCGATCATGGACTGCGACTATGGTCGCACTAACGCGACTATGGTCGCAGTACTTAACGAGAGCGATAGTATAATCGCAGTTTACGTATTATTCTATATTTTTTGTTCTTTATTTCTGACTGTTGTCTGATCCTTCTATGAACTATTAAATTGGTTTTTACATATAGTATGCGATCATGGACTGCGACTATGGTCGCACTACCGCGACTATGGTCGCAGTACTTAATGAGAGCGATAGTATAATCGCAGTTTACGTATTTATTTTATATATTTTGTTCTTCATTTCTGGCTGTTGTCTGATCCTCCTATGAACTATTAAATTGGTTTTTACATATGGTATGTGAACATGGACTGCGACTATGGTCGCACTACCGCGACTATGATCACAGTATTAACGATAGTGATAGTATAATCGCAGTTTACGTATTATTTTATATTTTTTGTTCTTCATTTCTGACTGTTGTCTGATCCTTCAATTCTGACTGTTGTCTGATCCTCCTATGAACTATTAAATTGGTTTTTACATATGATATGCGATCATGAACTACGACTATGGTCGCACTACCGCGACTATGGTCGCAGTATTAACGATAGTGATAGTATAATCGCAGTTTACGTATTATTTTATATTTTTTGTTCTTCATTTCTGACTGTTGTCTGATCCTTCATTTCTGACTGTTGTCTGATCCTCCTATGAACTATTAAATTGGTTTTTACATATGGTATGCGATCATGGACTGCGACTATGGTCGCACTACCGCGACTATGGTCGCAGTATTAAGGAGAGTGATAGTATAATCGCAGTTTACGTATTATTTTATATATTTTTTGTTCTTCATTTCTGACTGTTGTGTCTGATCCTCCTATGAACTATTAAATTGGTTTTTACATATGGTATGCGATCATGGACTGCGACTATGGTCGCACTACCGCGATTATGGTCGCAGTATTAACGAGAGTGATAGTATAATCGCAGTTTACGTATTATTTTATATATTTTTTGTTCTTCATTTCTGACTGTTGTCTGATCCTTCATTTCTGACTGTTGTCTGATCCTCCTATGAACTATTAAATTGGTTTTTACATATGGTATGCGATCATGGACTGTGACTATGGTCGCACTACAGCGACTATGGTCGCAGTATTAACGAGAGTGATAGTATAATCGCCGTTTACGTATTATTTTATATTTTTTTGTTCTTCATTTCTGACTGTTGTCAGATCCTTCATTTCTGACTGTTGTCTGATCCTCCTATGATCTATTAAATTGGTTTTAACATATGGTATGGATCATGGACTGCGACTATGGTCGCAGTACACTCGACTGCATTTTTCTTGATGAATTTTTTTTGCTAAGTTAAATGTAATAACGGTGAATAAGTACTGATTCTATAGTCGCAGTTTACGTATGTTTTTATATGTTTTGCTTATAAAATATGAATTATTTTTACTTATTGCTTGCGTAGTAGCACTGCGACTATGGTCGCAGTGTTTAAGAACAGCAGTCGCAGTTTGATATGTAATTAAAAGAGCTTATAAGTTAATATAGTGAGAAAGAGACCTTACAAAAAAAAGAATTAAAAGCTTTTAAAAGAAGACAAAATAAGGTTGAATATCAGAAGATCAGGAAATCCTAATCCTCGTCATTATCACCATCATAAGCAGATTAGTCGTCTTCATTCTCCTGCTCTTCCTGTTCATCACTTATTTCCTCATCATCTTCCTGTTTTTGAGGTTTTTTTATTTCATCGATAAACTCCCAGAATGGATCGTCTCTATCAAGCTCTTCGTCTGACCCGTTGCTAGAAAGCGAGCCTACAGCATCAGAGGACATGCTTTCATCAAGCATGTCTCCGTCAAGTGGCAGAGGAATAATGTCTTCCTCACTAACCCACATGAAATCTTCATTATCCTCATGAATAGGAGGATCAGTTAATACATTATTTGATGTAGTGAGATAGTCAAAAGGAATGAAGTCCAGACTAGCATTAGATTCACTAGAATATCCTGAAGAAAAAGGACCGGTGGGGGAACGATTGAAGTTGAAATCCAAGTGTTCAGAGGAAGAAGATGGGGAAGACATGATTCAATAATGAATTATTTTTTGGAAGTTTTTTGAAATCAAATTGAAAAGGAAGAGCAAAAATATAGTTTTCAGGTATGAGATAATATATTAGTTACAAGCATTATATAAAGGTCAATATTGTGGAAGAATATGAATAGTAATAATAATTGTTACAGGTGAGGGTTGAGTATGGTAGGAAGTGGTAAAAAAAATTAAATATTTAATTGAAGATTTATTGCGGGAGAATCCGAAGAGTTTCTTTTGCCAGAGGTTTAATACTTGAAGTACAAATTAACTTTTTATAGAATTGTTTGCCTATATCTTTAGATTACGTATGGTGCACATCTTTCCTTTATCGATATTAACATTATTGCATCTCTTTTTTCTAGACTGTTATTGTATCAAGGTTGAAAGAATATTAATTACTTTCATTTAATACATAAGGCATGCGAAAGAAGATTGCGACTTTGGTCGCAGTACTGAAGGAGGTGGCATTGCTGTACGATAGAATGCGACTAGAGTCGCAGACGTTATATAAAAAAGTTTTGTTATACTATGACTGCGACTAGTGACTGCGACTGTGTCACAGTTGTCATATAAAATTGAAAGTTATATTGTATTAAGTCAGCGACCATGACATGTTTTTTAAAATTTCAATGCTTCTGCTTATTTTACATTATGTTGATCCAAAATTTTTTTTAATTATATTTTTCGACTTAGTAAAATTACGAATTTTATAACTGTAGATATATTCAACTGAAATTTTGTTTGTTGATGACTTTATTCCAGTTTAGAATTAAAAAGGGGTATTTTTGTCAATTTGTTTCACGATTGTGTAGGCGGGATCTTTTTTGATTTTTTTGGCGCCTACACTCTGCGGCCGATATGTGGCATATATTCAGCCACGTCCCGCCGGCTGAGAAACTCTCTCAGCCTGCCGACTGAGGTACAGTAACCCTATATATATATATATATATATATATATATATATATATATTAATGATAACGGCCAAAATTTGAATTCAGCTAACTAAGACTGGTGTTTTAAAAAATATCCATCTAATTAAGGTTGGTAGTTTCTAGAAAAATGCAGTTATTTAAGGCTACTTTTTTTAAAAACAATCTAATTAAGACCGGTGGTATTGCCGAGATTTTAGAAGGGATTTTAGGAATAAGGATATCAAATTACATATTTATGCTTTGATTAATGAGGAATGATTTAATACAAAATGGAAAAAGATTTTGTGAATTGTGTACTTAGGTGGGGCACAACGGTAGCGGATATTGCCACCCATCTAAAGTGATGGTGGCACCCACGAGATTAAAACACCCGCTATTTGTGATTAAGGCACCCTCAAACTCTCAATTTTACCCTTAACTCATCTCTTTCTTTTATTTTTTAATTTCCCAAAATACCCTTCAAATCTCTACAGCTCTCCTCCCTCTCTCTCTCGCTCTCTCTCAAGCTCACCGGTCGCCACCTTCCAAACGTGATGCCGTCGACCCACGCCATTGACCCAGGCCGCTCTCGCCATCGGCCTAGGCTTCTCTCGCCATCGAATATCACGTGTATCTCGCCATTGTCAAATTTTCTAGGTATTTTTGAGAACATTTTGGTTTTAAGAATTTTCAAATTTTAATGAAATTTGCTTAAATTTGTTCAATTTGATTGGTTGTATTTTGTATGTAGGTTTATTTTGTGTTGTAACCATAGTTAAAACTCAAAAAAATCAGATCATTTTGATGTAAATTCCCAAAATTTGAGGAAAAATGACGATGGGTTTAAATGAGTTCGTCGGCTGTTCGGTCGACTTCGACTGAACATTTATTTGTTTGTTCGGTATAACACTACCTTCGGTTGTAGTCCGCCGAACATATAATGTTTGTTCGGCTGACACTGGCCTAATGTCTCTAAATAAGTTCGGCGTGCAACAACTGAACAATACTTTTTGTTATATATATTATGTCTTTTTTTTCTATCGCGAGTATGGATATTGCAGGCCCTTCTAGAGTCTGTCCTACAGTTTCAGAAAAACACGTAGACAGGGTGAGTTCTCTTCTGCCATCATTCCTTAATTAGAAGACGCTCCCCAAATAGAGAAGGGCGAAGGAGATGAGGAGTCAAAAGAATTGACTGCGCCATTGTCAGGTGGTTCGACCGACATTACATTGCTGCGAAGTTTTAAAACTCATATAGCTGCAGACATCTGGAATGGTGATGTAAGAATTTAATTTCAAAAAATTTTAATTGAAAATTTGATGAAAATATGTTGATGTTATCGTGCTAACAAAAAAATTTTCACGAGAAAGAACCACTCAAATGCATCTCTCATGTAGCAAAACTGAGTGATTGGGAGTGGGATGATAACACACCGAATCACCATTTTGTTGTGTATATTCACCAATCCTGACTGTAAGGGTTGAGAAGCATATCCTACTGAAGGGCAAATTGGATTGTTATCTATGCTTTCGTGGAACGGTGGCAACCAGAGATAAATACTTTTCACGTGCTGTTCGGTGAACTAACCATCACATTGGATGATGTTCTCAAACTTGTGGGCTTACCGGTGACGGGTTGTTTAGTAAACACACCCCAAAGAATAATCGATGTCTTTGAATTAGTTGTTAGTTTACTTGGAGTGTCAATTCGAGAAGCAACTGACGAGTTGGGCCTAGTCCGGGGTAACTCAGTTCGATTGGAATGGCTCTGATCCAAATTTTCTGATGTCACGGATGCATATTCAGATAAGATGTATTGAGTGCGCTGCTAGAGCCTATCTGTTATATTTGGTCGGATGCACTCTCTTCAGTGACAAGAGTGGAATGAGGATTTTCATCTACTACCTAAAATTATTTGAGGACCTCGATCAGGTGTTATCCTATGCCTGGGGAGCTGCTGCATTAGCATACCTGTACATGCAACTAGGGTATGCTTCAAGAGATGGAGTTAAGCAGATTGTTGGATATCTGCCACTTTCTGAGGTATTATTAAAACTTTCATATGGTTATCTAAATATTTTATATGAATATAATGTGATTTGATCAACATGTATGGATTTATGAGCACTTTTCCAGTTTGCGCCCAGTCACGCCCCGCTTTCCAAAATATGTGAAAATAGAGTCGCAACGAGAGTCGGCGACATATATACGTGAGAAAAATACTCCACGTATACACGCTAAGCCTAAAGTGACCTAAACAAGCTATAAAAATCTACTACGACAAATCAATATCACTGCAATATGACATATAAATATTTAACACAATGATAGCATAAGAATGAAAGAATAAAATAAAAGTCTAGTACAGAGAATCAAAGGGAATGACATGAATAAAAGAGAGTAGCAATATACCGAGAAGGAATAACCATGTAAGGGAACTCCGGCTCCTCGTAACGCGGGTGATCCTCTCCAAATACCTGATCAATAATATAGAATATACATGGACCTAAATGTGCAAATTCAGAGAGTCAGACCTCCCAATGAGTGTGTAAAATAAAGGGAAAGGTGCACGTGCATATAACATGTGAGCATACTATGATACTATCATGAAGATATACTAGATAAGGAAATGACATGAATAAAAGAGTAATAAGAAAAAAGTATGGTGCAATGAATATCGATCAGTATAATACAAGTATCCTGATAATATGCAATACCTAACTTTAAAAGTAATGAGATTAATTTGTTATAATATCATGTGTCAGGTCATGAGTACAATCATGTACTTATCATAACATGTATATATCAAGTTCAGTCTACAATATCAATGTAAGATTCAGTTTTGTTATTAATTATGTCAGCGAATACCAATTGCCACATGTAATAAACGCATCCCATACTACGCCTACTATATATGTCAATCAACGTCTTATGTTAGTGAAACTGATTGGTTGGAAATATTGTCTGTGTTTTGATTAGTCTATAATTATGCATTATTATATCGCATTTTTCCACCGATGTATGAATAAATTGTCGGTCTAAATCGTGTTTTGGTCTCTATTGCAGGTAAATTAAGAGTTCAAGGGCAAAGGAGTAATAAGAGCTTAATTAAACCCCTTTTAGGGTAATTAAATCCGCATTACTTAGAGGCCAAGCAAGGGATTATCTAGAAAATACATCGAACCTAGACTCCTGCGCACGTCAGACGAATATTCGGGCGAAATTATCAGAAAAGGAATATAACAAGAAGACCCTGGAAGCCAGAGGAAGCATCGCACCAAAACCAGGGACTTTTGTCCCTGGTACTGCCGCGGATCCGCGGCAATTGCCGCGGATCCGCGGCAAAGTGGTGGGCCCACACATCGATTTTTGACGCGTGGCCCCGTTTCGTCTTCCAAAAGCTACTTATGCCTATAAATAGCCCTGCATTTGGCCAAAACGGGAGCAGTTTTCATTTTTAGGAGTAGTTTCTGATTTTTTTATGTTTTAGGGTAGTGTAGGTAGGTGTTCTTCATTTCTTGTATTTTGTTATGTTATTTCATTTTTAGATCTTGTAGTAGGACTGAGAGATTCAGAGAGAGATAGAGAGGGATTGATGTAATAGATGGTGACAATCTATGTAAAGGTGCCTCCTTTCTTCTCTATTGTAATCTTCTTCATCTTCTACATGATATTTTGCTAACTTCTTTTTTTCTCATGGCAATCTAACCACTAATCACTAACCATCTAACCACTTACTTGATAATCCATATGAATATAATAGCCTCTATAAGGCCTTGCTCATGCAAGAGCCATTGATGGCTCATGATGATGGGTTCTAACATCTAACTTGCTAACTTGCTAACCAAGCTAACTCTCTCTTATTTCATGTTTGCTTCTAATGGTTTGATGATCTAATGTTTGTATTAGCTTGCTCTTGATGCAAGTTTGAATGTGATGAACCATCTTATTTGCCATGCTTTGTATCGTCTCTTGAAGCCAAGGATTAGTGATGGCCAAGGATCCATGTGAGGCAACTATTACTAAGAGGTTAGCATGGTTAGTGGATCAATTAGTAGTTAGTAGCCATGAGTTTTCTTTTATCTTGCTTTAAAAACTATTTTCAAAGTATCTTTTCATTGTTGTTTTCACTGCTTCTTCGTTTGTCTTTGTTTTCATTTTCTTTACCACAAGCTTCATCTTCTTTCTTATTTATTTTCCAAACCACTTCTCTTTGGTTTTTCACATCGACGTTTTCATCGCTCTCCTCACCTACCACATTCTAGATTTTCTTTTCTTTTCTTTTCCTTTTCTAATTCTTTAACAAAGAAGAACTGTTAACATAAAACGTGAATAGAGACTGTTAATGCTTCTATCGCCTCCCGTCCCTGTGGATTCGACCCGTTAAGCCAATGCTATAACGGAAGTATCGAGGGAATATTAGCACATATACGAGCTTTTACATTGATTTCATAAAACACATTTTGAGTGCTAGTTTGGCCCCGGTCAAGTTTTTGGCGCCGTTGCCGGGGAACGGGAATGGTTTTGATTTCACGTTTTTATTAACATTGTCTTCTCTGCTTTGGTGTGCAGGACATTCTTTACAGGATCTTAACATTGCAGAATAAATACTTGCTTTGCATTTCCCTACTCTAGAAAGCAGGGACCCAGCTTCTAAAGAACCGCCGCGCAAACGCGACTTTTGCCGCGAAAACGCAGCCATTTTGTAATCATTGTGTATCTTGTTGTGCTGGGATGTGTTCATTGTAATAGCTAGTGGATCTGTATTATTACTTTCCTGCTTTGATTGCCTACACACCACAATAAACTAAAGAAGTAAATATGGTATTTGGACGCTTTCAAAACGGCTTAGACATTTGCATTTAGGCACATGTCAATTCAATTCCAATATACTGTATTTTGTTCTGTTGTTGTGATCTCGATTGAGGTGTACATATGGTATTGCATATAGCATAGGACAAACACGTGGGTGATTTATCGCTTTGTGTTATATTCTTGTCTATATTGCACACTTGCACAAATTAAAATTAAGGGCAAAACCCATACAAGATAAGGTGGGAATTTCATCACCCTTCCTTAGCCCAAAAACCACCTCCCCACTCACACAACCCAAGCCCTAATAAAATTTGATAGACATTGGCCCCTAGGGACATCTCGGACTCATTAAGAGATTGACCGAGGGTGAAACTTGTTTTGAATCTTACTCTTGTGAAATCGGTGTCTAAGGCTGGGGATTAAGAGGTTACGCCTCGAAGATACCATGGTTTGGCATAATTAAGGCCCGTTGCTTACGCACGGATACCTCCCACCGTATTTTGCCCCTACCTGGCCAATTAGCTTGTGGTCGGATTCAAGTAACAACCTCCCCCGGGTAATCGACTAGTTAGGAGTCGTCTAGGTCAACCTTAATATAGGCTTGGTTTTGATTTTTTCTTTTCTTTTGTTTGTTGTTTAATTTTTCTTTTTTTTTGTGATTGTTTGTGAAATGGAATTCAATAATAACAATTCTTTCAATCCGAATATGAATTCATATTTCACACCAACCCATTCGATTCGGATAATTCCAACCCGGCTTTTCACAATATGAACCAACCAAATACACCGGGTTGGCCTTATCCGAATCAATACAACTCATACCCTCTATCTTATAACTATAATTTTCAAAATAATTTCAACTCTTCACAGAGTCAATGGGGATTCACCTCCCCCGAGTTAAATTTTTAATCTCATTGTCCACCATGTCCACCTTGTCCACAATTTATACAATATTCATTCCCCGATTTCGCTTCCTATACTCCTTTTCTGGACCTCCCATTGAAGAAAAATCCGAGCTAGAAAAGAGTATAAAAGCCAACCTACAAGAGGTCGAGCGATAACGTCATAAAATGTTGGCCTCTCCAATTTTACAATATTTTCAAGAGCCTTACTCAGTTCCACCTCTTTATAATGAACAACCATCTGCCGGGGGAACGAGTAAGGAATTCTTGCGTGAGTCCGAACAACAATCAAATCTGATGGACTCACGATTTCACCACAATTTCTAAAACAAATCATCATCTTTTTAGGCCCAGTCGCAACAAAACGATGAACCAATTAATTATGAAAAGATGCTTGAAATCATGACTCAAGCTCAAATGACTCGTAATCATGACATAGATATGATGGTCAAAAGTCTTCCTTCTCATCGTTTGACCATTTCTGATGTCATTAAACATTCTGTTAGAGCCAAAGAATCATGTTGTTATGGAAATCAAGATTCAATTTCAGCACACCCATCTGAACTTGTCCCAACTTCAAATGTTAAAGATCCCATTGACATTTTAACAAGTTATCCTTTTCCTGAAATTGAACTTGAGTATGAATATGATCCTGAACTTCCACTTGATAATTCAATTTCACTTCCTGATTCAATATTGACTGAGGTGTTTTTAACTGAATTCAGGTCTTTTCCCCGAGTCAGTATTGGATCCAGTGCCAGTCCATTGTGAAATTGAATCACCAATCATTTATGATGATCATATTGAACTTGACCAATTTCATACTTTGAAAGTCCCATGGCAAGTTCTCATTTTTATGGAATTGAACTCAATGAGGAATGTGACTTTGATCCTCAAATTTGTGTCCAGTTCAAATTCCTGAATCATTATTGACTCCTGTTATATTGCCCAATTTGAGTAACATTTTAGAGTCAGTTTTGGTTCCCGTGCCTGTCATTCTTGAACTGAAATCACCAACCTTAGAAAGTCACATTCCATCATGGGGAAATAAATGTGGACTTGAGCTTCATCTTCTTGATTTGGACCCACTTCCTGAACCAATCTCGACTCCCGAACCTTTACTTGACTTAAGTCTATTTTCTGAGTCGGTATCAGTTCCTGAGTCCAAATCAATCATTCCATTCTGGGACAAGGGTCTTGATAGATTTGACTCTGAAATTATTTTGGAAATTTGGAAATTAGGTAGGGTAAATTTTTTAATAAAAATCATAAATATATATATCATTCTAGTGGGTTGTATTCTTGAGGTCTCTGGTGGGTTCCTCCGGACTCCACGCAAGTTAGATTGTGCCGCATTCCGTGGACCAATCAGACCGCCACCGGAACCACCACCTTGAGGTGATTTTTCCTTCCCTCTCTATTTGTTTCATGCATACATACATCATGATGCATTGAGGATAATGCATGAGATAAGTATGGGGGAGGGTTTACTAACATAGAGTTTTTAAATTTTCTTTCTTTTACACTTCTTTTAGGATACTTTTAGAAATATTCTCTTTTGTATAGGAATTTTTTTCTTTCTTTAAAAACTTTTTGAAACAAGAGACAAAGTTTTTGATCTATTTTTAAGAAAATTAAGATGATCTTAGAAATTAAGGAAGCCTTAATTATGACATCTTAAACCTAGTCAAAATAATCGATCTTGTTCAAAATTATAGGCTAAGTAAGATAAATTGGAGAGATAATTTTATCTTGAATTTTTTGCCTTAGATAGCATGCACATCACACTTACACATTTTTGGGATGGAAACAAAGACCTAAAATGCCATAATAAAAAGAAAAAACTGAAATCACCTAGAGGGGGGGGGGTGAATAGGTGATGGCTATATGATTATGGCAATAATGCGGAAATTAAAATTTAACACACAAATAGCACAAATAAAGACTTGCAATAAATAGAACAATAAAGGTGCAAGAATTAAAAAGAGTAGAGTTGAGAGAAAATTCGAGCAAACGCAAACGCAAGGATGTGTTTCCGAGGTTCGAGCCACGCTCTACGTCCCCGCCTTCACACTTGAAGGATTTGCACTACTATCGTTGATCCCACCGGATCGCCAATACAAGGACACACTTGTCCCTACACTTGTGATGCCGCAACACCACCCGAAGCTCACTAGCTCCCTTGAGGCCGACGCCTCTACAACTTCACTCAATAAGAAAGGTGATCACACTTGATCAAAATAGCTCACTTGCACAATCCTAGAGCCAATGATATAGATGTAGAACTTGGGATTGTGGTGTGCAAAAACTAGAGAGAAGGTAGAGGAATAGGCTACAAGTTGGGTGTTGGGAAATTAGGCTTTGGAAATCTTTTGGAAAAGAAAGGAATTGAAATTCTTTGCAAAACTCTTGTGAAAATCTTTTTGGAATTCTTTTGCTATTCTCTTGGATGTCTTATCAATATGAGGTGACCCTCTATTTATAGGGGTCAAAAACAGCCTCACAAAAACGTTGAAATCAAATCCCAAAAAGAAAATCAGTCAGAAAAAATAGCTGTTGGATCTGTCAGAACTTTTGACAGAGTTCGGTCGACCGGGTCGGTCGACCGCCAACGGTCAAAAATATGACCGTTGGGGTTCATCGGTCGACCGGGGTCGGTCGACCGAAAACTCCTGTGAAAGCAAGTGTACATCGGTCGACCGGGTCGGTCGACTGATATAGACGTGCACAGTATTGTGCACATCGGTCGACCGGGCCGGTCGACCGGTTACTGTGAGTTCTGAAAAACAGAACTTCCAGAACCAGAAATTTTGGGATTTTGGTTTGGGTCTTGGGTTAAATTGGAACTTGTAAAAACATAGAGTATGAGCATGTGTCATACTTCTATCATGTTAAAATAGTTTGATAAAAATTCTTTTGATAAGAACTTTGTTTTTCAATAAAAATGTTTTTCCAAAACTATTTTCTTTCTAAAAACTTATTTTCAAAATGTTCTCTTTAGAACTAAGTTTAGAAATGGAATTTGGAAATCTTTTTGAAGCCATGAACCTAACTAAGAGGTGTGTGTGTGATAATCCCATAGCTCTACTTCTAATATCTAGCTTTGACAAAATATCTAAAATAAAAAATAAAAATACAAATCTTGTTTTCTTTGACGTCTTGATCTTGTCTTGATCTTCACATCATCATCTTGATCCCGAAGCATCCTAGTTGTGCATAGCTTGGGAATCTTCATTTTTTTTGCGGCGTCCAAACTTGTGAGTCTTTTAGCGGAGCCGTCAAAAACCTGTTCTTGAACCTGAAATCCTTTTAAACAAAAATATTAAATACATAACTAAATATGTTTTGTTATCATCAAAATAACTGGGATAATGGCCTTTGGGCCAACAATCTCCCCCTTTTTGATGATGGCAAAACATATGTAGTTATCGCAAAATATTTTGGGTAGAGACTTCCAATGAAGCTCCCCTCAACACATGCATATCAAAAGTGATACAAATCATATGCAGGCATAGTATAAGAAATGATAAACACCATATTTTTTACCAAATACACATGTATGATAAACATCATATTTTCTACCAAATACTCATGTATGATAAACATCATATTTTCATGCCAACAATTGATACCAAATACTCATGTCATAGAAAAGAGATGAGTTCATACATGACATAGATAAGAGATACACACAATGTACTCACAAAGTACATAACCATGTCCATGTCCACAACACAAACAAAAAATACATGTCCAAAGCAAAATAAAAGTAAATACTACATGTCCAAACACAAACAAAATAAAGTACTACATCACAAAATATCTCTCTCAAGATAACTCTCCTCAAATAACTCTCCCCCTTTTTGACATCATCAAAAGGGGAGGTCACTCAGTAGCATCATCATCGTCGTCCTCCTCGTCGCCTGCATGCTCAGATGAGCCCTCAGCCATCTTCTTGTCACCACCAACTTCTTCCTCTGAAGAAGAAGCAACCTCCTCTGGATCCATGCCATCAACTCTGGTGCGCGGTGGTGGAATAGAAGAACGAGCTCTGGGAGGGAATGGAGGACCGGTGGATGGGAGACGACAAGCAGTAGGAGTACGGTCAGGAACGAGCATGTCAAATTTTGTAAAAAGTGCCTGAAACTGAACGTCCACGAATCTCATGGAGTCAGCAAAATATGACATGTCGTTTCGGATCTCCGCCCGAAAAGCAGCTTCCTGAACTGAACGAGCATCCAACTCCGCACGAATAGCTGCGTCGCGCTGCTCGACCCAGCCTGATGTGCCTCGATCTGAGAGCGGACCTCCGAAGAGACAAGAGCCAGTAACTCAGGAGGAAATACAGGGGCTGAAGAAGAAGATCCAGGTGCTGAAGATGAGCCAGGACCAGCAGGAGGAAGATGTGGTTGCACAGGAGCGTGTCTACGCAGCTGGGCTTCCATCATCTTCAGGACAACTCCATTGATGTGGGTCAGGGGATTGGAAGGAGTTTCAGCGGAGAGATCAAAATCAAGAGCCCTAAGAAGATGGGTAATAAGCATGCCGTAGGGCAAGCTTCTACCCGCAGTACGGATCTGATCAGAGCCCATATGAGACGCTATGACTCTAGGAAAGTTTACCTTAATGCCTCGAAGAAGGCAAAGATAATCAAAGGGACACAACCCCTAGCATGGCTATACTCACCATGTTTGGGGACAATGTTGAAGAAAATAATCTTGGCAAGGACCTGAGCAGTGAGAGTGAACCTACTCACCACTTCGTTCCTTACTAGACCGGGGTTGTCATCCCCATGGATAAGAATGGATGCGGTGAGGGAAGACTCACCCTCCGGAAATTAGAAATCATGTAGGTCATGGGTATATACATCTGCTCCACTAGTGGAGAGATGCAGAATTCTAGCAAATCGACCAATAGAATTGTCGATGTTCCTACCTAAAACCCTAGATGTGATACGATTACCATCGAATTCAAAATTGGCATAAAAGTAGGGAACAAGAGAGGTGTAAACTTGCTCCTTGATGGTCAGGAATTCCACTAAATTGTTGTTTTGCAAGATGTGAGGGATATCTAGATGTTCAAAATCCTGAATAGCTACAAATCTCCCTGAGTTGATATTTCTAGTGGAGAGATGGGAGTATCTATCAGCAGCAAGATCATTTATGAAGGGGCGAATGGGTCTAGGAGCTTGGGAGGAAGGTTGTGCAACTTCCTTTCCCTTCTCAGATCTGGAACGTTTAGGCATGATGAATAAAAATTGGATTTTTAGGTGTAATCAAGTTTAAGGCACGATCTAGATGCTTAGAAACCTAGATTGATGACAATAGATAATAGATTTCAAAGCAAGAAATGGAAATTAGAGTCAAAAATCGGATTTTTACCTTAACTGAGAGAATCCAAAACCCTAGACTGAAAATCTTGAAATTCTCCGAATCTGGTGGTTGGATGAACCTGAAATCGAAGATCTGGAAGTAGAATGAGGAAATTGAGATGGGTTTTTAATAGATTTGAGATTGGTTAAGAGTTTGGAGAGAAAGAAATTTTTGGGGAAAAACTGGGTCTCCGGTTCGCTGAGAGAAGTGAGAGAGAGAGAGAGAAAAAGTGAAGAGAAATGACAGATATAGGGCAAAATCCGACGATCGGTCGACCGGTCCGGTCGACCGAAACAACCCGAGAGCTCTGTAAAATAGAGCGGTCGACCGGCTCGGTCGACCGATTTATCCCGAGAGCTCTGCAGGTCATCATCGGTCGACCGGGATTCTGGTCGGTCGACCGGTAACAGAGAAAAAATAAAAAATTTTCTTCTCAGGCAGAGTCGGTCGACCGGCTTTGCCTGAAAACAATTAACAGCAAATGGCCCAAAAAAAAATTTTAAATAAATTTTGTAGTCAAAATAGGTATGACATATTAAACATATAGGAATACACCAACAGGTTTTAAATCTTCATTAAGTTATTACAACATCAAATTCATGCAATCCTTTTTTAATTTAATTTTCATATTTAAACAAAGATTTTAAAGATGTTGAAGCCGAATACCCAGTGACGGGTTCTGAACTTCATCCTCTTGATTCCTCTTGAATGAGTTGAGGTGCGCAATTGCCATCTTTAAGGTATTTGCTTAAATAGGAAATTTTACAAATATTTATTTTTATTTATGAAAATAATGTGTATATGTATACAAGTATATAATCACAAATAATAAACTATACATGTGGACATACAATAAACAAGGCATGAAACAAAAGATATAAAAGTTATTACAAGGCACATATACATCATGATAGAAAAGTAGTTCTATACAAGCATATATCAATAGAGTACAAAAGCAAACTATCAATTCTATACATATGTATACATGACTAAAAAATCAAAAACTGGACATGGCATATACAATCATGATAGAGTTGCAAGTTTATACTAATCATGTATCAATGAGGCATAAAATTAAACTAGCAATCCTATAACAATTGTATATACAAAATTAAACTCTTAAATGGAGATGTTACCAATTTACGGGCAATCTCCAAAATTAGGTGCCTCCACGATAGCGATGCAATCTTGATGTGTTCTTTAAGTTTTGTTGCATCTACCATCCGGGCACCACCTCCTCCTAAGTCTTGGAGGGAGTAGATCCACCTATACCTGTATCATTTAAATTCGGTGGCTCTTTTGGTACCCAAATCTTAGTGGGTCCTTTGGGGTTAGATCCGGGACGAACCCAAACAAATTTATTCTTAACATTATTTTTAGCATAACAAAATTTTTCTAAATGGCCTTTGCGGCCACAATGCGTGCAAATATAAATTCTTCCACTATTGTACATAAAAGCATGATGATGTGTGTGTGCATGTTTATGTGAAGAGTGTTTATGATGAGCATGTTTCCCTTGGGCTACTCCCTTAGGAAATTTAGATGCAAGCTTTTTAAAATCAAATGCACATTTCTTTAAAATGTTATCTAAGGAATCAACACGTTTTTGAATTTCAATAAAAACATTTTATTACTAGAAATCATGGGGTTTTTCCTTTATTAGCTACCTTATACTTATCAAAATCACTTTTCAATTTTTCAAAAGAACAAGATAACTCATTTTTCTTTTTAAACAAATTTCAAGTTTGTTTTTCAAAACATCATTTTCCTTTTTCAATTTCTTATTATGAGATTGTGAAATCTCATACCTATGTTGCAATTCTTCAAAAAATTTAGCAAGTTCATCCATTGTGAGATCATCATCATCAATAGAAGTTTCTAGACATACCTTAGATGAATCCTCACCTTGTGCCATAAAACACATGTTGGCGGCGTCGTGCTCCTTTTCGGATTCCGACTCCGAGTCATCCCATGTAGCGGCCAAAGCTTTCTTCTTCTTCCCATGCTTGGAAGTGGTTGCTTGTAGAGCGGGGCAATCGGCAATTAAGTGACTGATCTTCTTGCAATGGAAGCAAGGACCGGGTTCTTCTCTTTTCTTCTCGTACCTTCCTTGAGGTTTTCCTCTTCGGAAGTTACTTTGCCGTCCCTTCTTGTAGAACATCTTGCCCACCTTCCGGATGAGCATGGCGAAGTCCTCATCGCAATCTTCGGACGAGTCATCTTCCTCAATGATAGTAGGAGTGGCTTTGAAGGCAATCGTCTTCTTCTTTGGTGCCTCCCTCTCTTCTCTAACTTCATCTCCATCTCATGCGTCTTGAGATTTCCGATGAAGCCGGAGAAGTCCATCTCCTCTTTGTCGTTGAGCTCCTTGAGTGTGGTCGCCTTGACTTCCCAAGCTTTGGGAAGAGCTCTAATCACCTTCCTTATCTTTTGATCATTATCAATCTTGTCGCCTAAGGAAGAAAGAGCATTAGTTATTTTTGTAAAACGGGTGAGCATATCATCAATGCTTTCATTTTCAAACATGTAAAAGTTCTCATATTGAGAACGTAGCAAGTCAACTTTGGCTCTCTTGACTTGAGACGTTCCCTCATGAGTCACAATGAGTATGTTCCAAACCTCAAATGCGGATTTACAATTAATTATGCGTGCAAGGTCATCCTCATTCAATGCTTGGGTTAATGCATATTGTGCCCTAGCATTAGCCTCATAGTCTTTGGAAGTATCCTCGGACCATGTGCTCTCATCACTAGTGGGTTCAATGAAATCTTTGGTTATGGCCCTAGCTACCCTAACACCTAAGGATTTCAAAAATAAGTTCATCTTGACTTTCCAAATGGGAAAGTTCAAGCCATCAAATTTGGGTGGGGATTTGATGCTAGAAAAGTCCATGGATGCCATGAATGCACAAGCAAATATAAATGCAACAAAAATGTATATAGCCAAATATGGATCTCCCTAAGGTGGTTAGACCTAAGTTGTAGGGTTAGGCTCTGATACCAATTGAAATCACCTAGAGGGGGGGTGAATAGGTGATGGCTATATGATTATGGCAATAATGCAGAAATTAAAATTTAACACACAAATAGCACAAATAAAGACTTGCAATAAATAGAACAATAAAGGTGCAAGAATTAAAAAGAGTAGAGTTGAGAGAAAATTCGAGCAAACGCAAACGCAAGGATGTGTTTCCGAGGTTCGAGCCACGCTCTACGTCCCCGCCTTCACACTTGAAGGATTTGCACTACTATCGTTGATCCCACCGGATCGCCAATACTAGGACACACTTGTCCCTACACTTGTGATGCCGCAACACCACCCGAAGCTCACTAGCTCCCTTGAGGCCGATGCCTCTACAACTTCACTCAATAAGAAAGGTGATCACACTTGATCAAAATAGCTCACTTGCACAATCCTAGAGCCAATGATATAGATGTAGAACTTGGGATTGTGGTGTGCAAAAACTAGAGAGAAGGTAGAGGAATAGGCTACAAGTTGGGTGTTGGGAAATTAGGCTTTGGAATCTTTTGGAAAAGAAAGGAATTGAATTCTTTGCAAAACTCTTGTGAAAATCTTTTTGGAATTCTTTTGCTATTCTCTTGGATGTCTTATCAATATGAGGTGACCCTCTATTTATAGGGGTCAAAAACAGCCTCACAAAAACGTTGGAATCAAATCCCAAAAAGAAAATCAGTCAGAAAAAATAGCTGTTGGATCTGTCAGAACTTTTAACAGAGTCCGGTCGACCGGGTCGGTCGACCGCCAACGGTCAAAAATATGACCGTTGGGGTTCATCGGTCGACCGGGTCGGTCGACCAAAAACTCCTGTGAAAGCAAGTGTACATCGGTCGACCGGGTCGGTCGACTGATATAGACGTGCACAGTATTGTGCACATCGGTCGACCGGGCCGGTCGACCGGTTACTGTGAGTTCTGAAAAACAGAACTTCCAGAACCAGAAATTTTGGGATTTTGGTTTTGGGTCTTGGGTTAAATTTGGAACTTGTAAAAACATAGAGTATGAGCATGTGTCATACTTCTATCATGTTAAAATAGTTTGATAAAAATTCTTTTGATAAGAACTTTGTTTTCAATAAAAATGTTTTTCCAAAACTATTTTCTTTCTAAAAACTTATTTTCAAAATATGTTCTCTTTAGAACTAAGTTTAGAAATGGAATTTGAAAATCTTTTTGAAGCCATGAACCTAACTAAGAGGTGTGTGTGTGATAATCCCATAGCTCTACTTCTAATATCTAGCTTTGACAAAATATCTAAAATAAAAAATAAAAATACAAATCTTGTTTTCTTTGACGTCTTGATCTTGTCTTGATCTTCACATCATCATCTTGATCCCGAAGCATCCTAGTTGTGCATAGCTTGGGAATCTTCATTTTTTTTTGCGGCGTCCAAACTTGTGAGTCTTTTAGCGGAGCCGTCAAAAACCTGTTCTTGAACTTGAAATCCTTTTAAACAAAAATATTAAATACATAACTAAATATGTTTTGTTATCATCAAAATAACTGGGATAATGGCCTTTGGGCCAACAAAAACAAATAAAAAAATCATCATCACTTATTAAGCTGGATAATTATGCCTCAAGAAGCATGATTATTCATGCCTAACGGTGGTCAAAAGAAACAAATAATCCCCCTTAGTTTTGTGGCCTTGTTTACTTGAGTCCTTAAACCCGAGGGATGTTTTTTCATCTGATGCCCTAAAACCGTCTGGTTGGGAGTCATCGGTTATAGGCTCGCTACATGGGTGAACTAGAAAGCCTACGAAACTAAGGGAAGAAAAAAAAATAAGAAAAAGAAAGAATATATATATATAAATGGCTTGATGGTTAGAGTTGAAATCCCAGAAAATCTTCAATATCACAAAGTGCATATTATCTAGGTTTTATGAAAGATAAAATAATCAATTCATTTTTGAATTCTTACCTTAATTGAAGATAAGATCTTGCAAAGAGACTAAGTTTAAGGAAGAATGATTTTCGGTGGACTTATGACCTTAGATCACTTATATTTTTGCGAAAATATTTTGAAAACTTGTATCTCTTTCAAAATGCATTTTCAAAATATTAACATTTGTCTTCTTTCTTTATGGATTTTGTGGGTGCAATCCGCTGAAAACCCTCAGGAGACAAAACTCCTCCTCTAGGGGTAACCTAGAGGTTTAACGACTTGTTGCACAAGCTCAGTACAATCGCGTCACCTGTGAAAGTGGTGTAATAACATTTGTACTATAGTTCTTCTTTTCTTGTTTTGCTCGGGACGAGCAAAAGATAAGTGTGGGGGTGTGATTAGTCTACAAGTATGCATTATTATATCGCATTTTCCCACCGATGTATGAATAAATTGTCGGTCTAAACCATGTTTTGGTCTCTATTGTAGGTAAATCAAGAGTTCAAGGGCAAAGGAGTAATAAGAGATTAATTAAACCCTTTTGGGGTAATTAAATCCGCATTACTTGGAGGCCAAGCAAGGGATTATCTAGAAGATACGTCAAACCTAGACTCCTGCGCACGTCAGACGAATATTCGTGCGAAATTACCAGAAAAGAAATATACCTAGAAGACCCTGGAAGCCAGAGGAAGCATCGTACCAAAACTAGGGACTTTTGTCCCTCGTATTATCGCGGATCCGCGGCAAAGTGGTGGGCCCACGCGTCAATTTTCAACGCGTGGCCCCGTTTCGTCTTCCAGAAGCTACTTATGCCTATAAATAGCCCTGTATTTGGCCAAAACGGGAGCAGTTTTCGTTTTAGGAGTAGTTTCTAATTTTTTTTATGTTTTAGGATAGTGTAGGTGGTGTTCTTCATTTCTTGTATTTTGTTATGTTATTTCGTTTTAGATCTTGTAGTAGGGCTGAGAGATTCAGAGAGAGAGATAGAGAGAGATTGATGTAATAGATGGTGACGATCTATGTAAAGGTGCCTCCTTTCTTCTCTATTGTAATCTTCTCATCTTCTACATGATGCTTTGCTAACTTCTTTTCTTCTCATGGCAATCTAACTACTAACCACTAACCATCTAATCACTTACTTGATAATCCATATGAATCTAATAGCCTCTATAAGGCCTTGCTCTTGCAAGAGCCATTGATGGCTCATGATGATGGGTTCTAACATCTAACTTGCTAACTTTCTAACCAAGCTAACTCTCTCTTATTCATGCTTGTTTCTAATGGTTTGATGATCTAATGTTTGTATTAGCTTGTTCTTGATGCAAGTTTGAATGTGATGAACCATCTTATTTGCCACGCTTTGTATCGTCTCTTGAAGCCAAGGATTAGTGATGGCCAAGGATCCATGTGAGGCAACTATTACTAAGAGGTTAGCATGGTTAGTGGATCAATTAGTAGTTAGTAGCCATGAGTTTCTTTTATCTTGCTTTAAAAACTATTTTCAAAGTATCTTTTCATTATTGTTTTCACCGCTTCTTCGTTTGTCTTGTTTTCATTTTCTTTACCACAAGCTTCATCTTCTTTCTTATTTGTTTTCCAAACACTTCTCTTTGGTTTTCACATTGACGTTTTCATCGCTCTCCTCACCTACCACATTCTGGATTTCCTTTTCTTTTCTTTTCTTTTCTTTTTCTAATTCTTTAACAAAGAAGAACTATTAACATAAAACATGAATAGAGACTGTTAATGCTTCTATCGCCTCCCGTCCCTGTGGATTCGACCCGTTGAGCCAATGCTATAACGGAAGTATCGAGGGAACATTAGCACATATACGAGCTTTTACATTGATTTCATAAAACACAGTTTTTGAGTGCTAGTTTCGCCCCGGTCATGTTTTAAGTTGGTCCCGTACATACCCGGGACACGACCCAGACTGACACTGAACCAGGCCCTACCGCAAGGTAGTCAGGTAACATGTATAACATGACATGTAACATGTGTAACATGTGTAAATTGGAACAGGAGCAGAACGGGGGTGTCAGTCACCCCACAGGAACTCAGCAGTGAAACTCTCTTTCAGTTGAACAATCTATATCCTAAGTCCGCCCAAAATATAGATGTTATCTCCATTAATTTTTTCAGTCCTAGTGTAAGTTGTTTAAGGATCATGTTACTAGTTTATGAAGATTATTTATGTTACCTAGATTTACTGGGATATCTCGGCGATAGTCACGGTAATAACGTCAACGGCGTGATCAGAGTACCAGTATAATAGGATATATACCAAGTATAACATGAGGGTGTTATCACCGTGTAACATTATTTTCCCAAAAACTATGGTAACATGGACAATATAGTTATCAGATAAATGTCATGTATAATCAGTCAAGCCCTTTCAAGTGGTATCATGATGTGCATAATGAGTAATGACATGCAGACATGAACAGAATGATCCAGGGCAAATTATTCAATCAACTCTGATCCTCAAAGTTTTTGACATATCCACCCTCTAAGTCACTAGTGTATCTAATTCTTAACAATCTGAAATAAATACATACTCTATCACATCAACCGATCATTGCTCTCCAATCCAATCAAGATCATAACTAAGGAGTGTAACATCCTCGATTAATGTGGAATCTAGATCATCTCTAAATCTAGTTGTTAATATCAATAAGATCATCAATATTCAATAAATGTAATCAGGGTAAATCCAAAAATTCTTGTTTCAATAATCTAAAACCAAAATCATGTTACACATCGATATCAAAGGCAAAATATACGCACAAGACTTGATGATAATCTAACAAAATCAATCTCATCTATATACTATTCAAGATCCAACTTAAAGAATATAAATCTTAGGTCTACTCTAACTCTAACTAAGTCCATATAAGTCCAAGTATCAATAAGATTAGTCATCTTAATAAAGTAAGATCATGTTTATTCCATCCTCAATATCTAAATAAATTATCGTCTAAATAATCACCAAATAAATGTCTGATAAATACCTCAAATAAATATACTATTTATCTACTAATATGAACCAGGCTAATCTCAAGATCAATCCAAGTCACAATCTAAAGTATACTACAACTAGTCTTGAATTAAAAGTGGTACTCGACTACACATGAAATGATTCTGATAAATGCTCATATCAATTAAATAAATAAGGTGAACACTCGCTGATGACTCATTGATTAATCTCTAAAAATTCATATTTTATACCACATCTTCACATTTATTTAATATTAAATTCTGCTAATAACACCTCTCTTGCATGTTTCTAGGTCCATGGTGTACAAAGAAAAAGAAGACCCTAAATCATCATTTAATTGGTGATTAAAGGACTATAAAGATAGCCATTGACTTTGGAGGGTAGTTTCGTCAAAACTAGGGGCCCAAATCTGAAAACCAGCAAGTATATCCGACAGGGGGACATTCGGGAAGCGCGCAGCAGGCGGTGCTGCGGCGCCTCCCAAGGATTGCCGTGAAAATGGGGAAAATGCCTCTTTTCCGCGGCAATCTTGTGGAGCCGCGCGCCGAGATTTGACGTGGGCTCCGTACAGCCCCGTTGGTGCCTCTTTCACCTATAAATACCCCCTTTGTGCTCTGAAGAGGGAGATATCCAGAGAGTATTGTAGTTTTAGGGTAGTTTTTCATTCCATATTGTAGTTTAGTTTAGGGTAGTTCTTCTTCTTCCTCTTTGTATTTTTCATTTATTTTAGATCTTGTAATAGGAGAGAGAGCGATACATGTTGGAATGCAAGAGTGTTTGTAATAGAAGGTGACAAGTTATGAAAGGTGCTCTCTTTACCTCTCTTTGTTTTCTATCTAACTCCTTTTACATGTGTAGCTAACTTTTCTCTCATGGCAACTAACTACTAACCACTAACTTGCTAACTTCTTTTATGATAATCCACATGAATCTAATAGCCTCTACTTGGCCTTGTTCTTGCAAAAACTATTGGTGGCTCATGATGATGGATCTAAACACTCTAACTTCCTAACTCTCTAACAAGCTAACATTACTTTACTCCATGCTTACCTTTAATTTTAATGGTTTAAGTGTAGCTTGAACTTGTTTTATTGAGTTGGGATGTGATGAGTTACATATGGGTCATGCTTTGTAAAGCTCTTGAACCAAGGACTAGTGATGGTCAATGATACATGTACGACAACAATCACTAAGAGGTTAGCATGTTAGTGGAGTCATTAGTAATATAGTAGCCATGAGTTTTCTTTCCTTTTACTTATTTTAGAAATATTCCAAAAACTATAAAAATCATTCTTTTCTATGTTTTTCACTTCTTTATTTTCACCGTACTTCTCTTTTTCATTCTTGTTTTCTTTTCTTTTCATTTTTTAAAATCTTGAAGAATCTTTAAACACACACGTGAATCAACCGATAAATCTTCTTTCGCCTCCCGTCCTTGTGAATTCGACTCGTTTTAGCCTCTATGATATAACGGAAGTATCGAGGAAGCCAAAACACACACACACTTAACTCTTAATTTCAAAATGATATATTCTATGCGCGGTTTTCCCTTGATCAAATTTTGGCGCCATTGTCAGGGATGGGAACGGCTTGATTTCACGTTTTTGTTAACTTTTCTTCTTTATTTTTTGGTGTGCAGGTTAAAGTTTTAGCATTACAGAAGTCCACACATGCTCTTGTGTGGTGTGGGGTAAATTCTTGTATATTTTTATACTCTGCTGCTAATTTTTATATTACCTGTACACTGTAAATAATTTAAGAACTAAAATACAGAAATTGGATGCTTTAAAATGGTTTTAGACATTTGCATCTAGGCACGTATCATTTTTTATTCTAATATACTGTATTTTATTCTTGTGTTGTTGTGAATTGATAGGAGGTGTACATATGGTATTGCATATAGTATAGAACAAACACGTGAGTGATTTACTCTCTTTATATGTTCATTCTTATTTATATTGCACACTTGCACAAATTAAACTTAAGGGCAAAACCCAAGACAACATAAGGTAGGGAAGTCATTACCCTCCCTTAGCCCAAAAATTACCTCCCCACTCATACAACCCAAGCTTAAATAAACTTAGTAGATGTTGGCCCTTAGGGACATCTCAGACTCATTTAAGAGATTGACCTAAGGGGAAAGTTGTTAGAAGTGACTTTATTAAATCAGTGACTAAGGTTGGGGATTGAGAGGCGAAACCTCGAAGAACAGTGGTTTGGTATAATTAGGTCGTTGCTCCGGTACGGATACCTCCACTGATCTTGCCCCTACCTGACCGATTAACTTGTGATCTGCTTCCGACAATATACCCCCCGTGGACAGTCTAATCAGTTAGGAGTCATCTAGGTCTAAGTTAACCCTAGCATAGGTTGTTTCTTTTTCTTTGTTTGTTTGTTTGTTTGTTTTCTTTTTTGTAAATTGTGAAATAGATTTAACA